>JAANSN010005399.1:0-12548 GCA_036850665.1 Dicranocentrus wangi | reverse complement strand
GAGAGAGAGAGGAGACGGGTCTAACGCAAAAGTTTTATTATCTTGTGGAACACCACCATTCAGCATTGCTCCTTGCTCCTGTGAGTTAGTATACATTATGCAGTGGATTTCGTCTCCTAAGACAAAACTTGTAAGTTTTTGTTCCACCACCACCACCACCACTACCACCGCAGTTTCATCTTTTTGAAGTTCTCACCTTTTTCGCTGTTAGACGCAGACTGCCAGTACTACGGATGATATTTTTGCTGTGATTACAAAGAGCATAGAACATGATGGGGATATATGGTTTGAGTCGAGTAGTTGGTTGGAATAAAAGTGAATGATATTATCCTGGTTGCTGCATCTATCTCTCTCTCTCTTTTCATGCGAGAGAGATGCTGGATATATTATAAACTGTGTGTTTCCCCTACAATAAAATAATACAAGGCAGAGGTGGTGGTGGTGGTGGTGGGTTCACCATGAATGAAAAGCGATGGAAATGACGGCTTGGAATTTGCTCAGTTGAGCTATAGTTATTATACAGTCTGTTGTAGTATGTACAAAAAGAAGGTGATGAGCAAGGAGATAGGATTGTCAAGTAACTTGTCTTCTTACTTCTTATCCTCCTCACTCTCTGAAATATGGCACAAACGCGGAGTGCTCCATTTAGGTAACTTCATTTCGCTCTTGACGAGTCTGTCTGATATTCGAAGGGCGTTTGTACAGAATTATTAACCCAGCATTTTTTTTACAAGGGAGTGTAACCAGGTGGAGAAGGGATCTTGGAATTTTTCTAGTTCTTTCTTCTCTTTGTCACCATGATGTTTTAGCTGACCCTTTTCAGTTAAAATGCGAATTGTCGAATTGAATTTTAGGAGTAGAGTCAGTTAGTTGCCTATATAATGGCAATTGAAACCTGCTGTTTCCTTTTTCATTTTCGTGTTTAGTTTTAAAACTCCAGTCCCGAGTCCCGACATTTCGCCTTCCACCCATCGTCGCCCCCTCCCTGACTTTCTTTAGACTGAACAAGTAGCCTTTCCATCAAACTGAAACCGAGAATATATTAGATAAGAAGTAAGTAAAAAAGTGGATTCCCATTTTAGAGTCAAACCTTATATATATTTTCCAACAGGCAAAAGCCAAAATTTCTCGTGTCATCATCATCATCATCCTAACATGCCTGTCGACACTGGTATATAGCATGTCTTCCGCGAGACACAACTGCATTTAACTTTCTTCTTCCTCTTCTCCTCCTCGCTCCTCGGAGCACATATTTCTATAATTTCTTCATATCTGTGTAAAAATGTGGTGTATATTATATAGAGAAAAGAAATGTGTGTGTATAATCTGGTGTTTACGTTCATTTCTCTCTCTTTTCTTGTATATTTTTTTCAGAGATTCCAGCAGCAGCAGCATCATCTCGCTCGTGGAGTAGTAGTAGTAGAAAAGTGATCCAATTTGTTACATATTTTCCTTATTGCCCCGGAACACAAGAAGATTTTCACACATAAAAAAAAGTTTTTTTTCTTCTCTCCCCGTTGCTGCATGCAGCTGTCGCTTCTATAACGGAATATGGTTGGATAGTCAGTCAGTCGGATCCGATCCCTCTCGCTCTGGTGGCTTGGTGGAAATACACTTTTTTTCTTTTTACAACAAATTCAACACCAACACCGGCTACCACCAGCTAACCATTAAGGCCCGGCGAATACTTTTGGATTCAGGGGGTAGAGAGCGAGTGAGCAGCAGGAGCAGCAGCAGTAGTGATGAGATAAGCGTGTGTGATTTGATTTGATCTCTCTGGTGATCCCGTTTCGTTCCTCTTTCCCACTTTCACCTTTTTTCCCTGGCGACGCGACCGACGCTCCCCGCCTCTAATGCAGTACTGCTACTACTGCCACACACTGCCTCCTTATTCCTTCTTGGTCTCGCCTCCTTCCTCTCGAAATGAAATGGATTTTATGGTTTTTCGGGGCAACTTCTTGTTGAGTTAGTGAAAATACGTTTATCCAACAACTCTCTGACACAAGGTTTAGTCTGAAAAAAAAAACTGGGAGGTTTAGATTGTGATTGTAACATTATATTACATATATATACCAAGTGAATATATATATATAAGTATCTTCCTCGTCTCCTTTGCCTGCCTGTGGGGTATTCGTAGAGGGATGAAGTGTTACATGCCCTGCTAAAAGCTACCCGAACATACATTTTTTTTTCGCCCGTCCTCCTTCTCCTCCTCCGTCCCGTTCCCTCATTTTTGGGAGAGCCGGTGGTGGTGGTGGTGAAAGCGTACATCTGCATCCAGTGTTTTCAGCCAGAGTGTCTACAAGCGGCGGAGTTTGTTTTCTAACCCTTTCACGTTTCAATTTGTCAATTGCCAATTTGTCACGGGAGAATTAGGAGTGCGGCTGATTTCTCGGAAAGGTGACAATTTTCTCATGACTCTGACGAATTAAAAAGTCAATTGGGGAAGAAAGAAAACTAATTTTTTCCAGTGGGTTCCCCTGGTTTAAGAACAGTGGCACTTACTTGCTCACAAAATTGGTGGTAATACCTAAGGGGGCTGGTATGTGTGGTAGCTTGTTTGTACTGTTGTATTGAGTGAGTGAGTTAAGTGAGTCTTGTCTTCCCCCCCCTCCAAATCCAAATGGATTTTTGTTCCCCTTTTACATTTTAAATCTGGGTGGGTCCTCCTCCAGTAAAAACCCGAGACAAAAAAAAACGAAACAGGCTGGCATTCCCACTAACTACTAACTATCTCGTCGTCGTTTTGTTTTTGGGTGAAATGGCTGTGTGTAAACAGTAAAGTGCGCCTTCCCATGACAAACATCTCCGAAGCAAGCGGCGGCTCTTGAGGACACACCACGAGCATCATCAGCAGCAGCAGAGCAGCAGCCTTTGTGTTGTGTTTTTGTGTGAAAAGGGGAACTGAGGGGAAAAATGCGTTTTAAAGGAGAGCCCAGCTAAGCCTCTAGATAAATAGTGAAACTCTCTTGTGTGGAATTCCCATTTAATCGTGAAAAAATTGTTCCTTGAAAGATGTTTACATTTTTCATTGAGAGGGGATAGTGCAGCAAAAACAATTATGTTGACTCAAGAAGACATGGAGCGGCTCATTCTGGAGGAGATGACTAATGGCACAATACTCCTCAACAATTTGACAATGCTCCTCGAGTCCGGGATATTCGCTACGAACGGGGAAGTCGGGGAGGACACAATCCTCCTCCACAAGGCGCCCAACATGCCCGAGATGTCTGGTCATGGCGGAGGCACAAACCAGAGGCCAAGTAGTCCCATGTTGCCGAACAGATTTGAGCTTGACGTGAGAGTTCAGATTGCACTCTATTCCGTCATTTTCCTTCTCGCCATTCTGGGCAATCTTGCTGTTATTTTAACCCTCGTGCAAAACCAAGGCATGAGGACCATCACCAACTTGTTCCTGCTCAATTTAGCCATTGCGGATCTGCTCGTTGGCGTCTTTTGCATGCCGTTCACGCTCGTGGGAATCGTGCTCAAGGACTTTGTATTTGGAGCAATACTCTGCAAACTCATTCCCTACCTTCAAGGTAAGCCGCCGCCTCTCTCTTTTTATCTCACTTAATTAAACTAATTTTTACGGCTTATTTCCAATATGATCGGGAGAGGAGGGGAAAGGCAATGCAATTAGGAAAAATACGACGGTGGTGGTGGTGGTGGTGGTCTGCTGGCAGCAGCACAACCTCCATTTACTACGTCTTTCCTCTCTCAACCTCTCCTCTTCTGAACATTGTGAAACGAACGAGGAGTCGGTCGGGTTAGTTCAACCATGAAACAGATAGGTAGGCCAACAGCAGAGCAGCGCTTGTTTGGTGTCATGTCACGAGTCCACTTTCCTCCTCTTCGAAATGCTAAACAATATTAGTACGCTGCTCGCATTTTATTAAACAGAAACGAACGTCGTGTTGTTGTCGCCCAGTTGTAACAACGTTTTTTGTCACTTTTTGCATGAAAAGTGCCAACAGTTACACATTTGGTCTGGGCAAATCTCTCTCGCCCTCTCTCTCTCTCTCTTCAAGAAGGAATGTGTATTACGTTTTAGCGTTAGCCGTGTTAACCCATTTCTCGCTCCGTCCAAATCCAAATCATTTCAGTATGGAACACGGAGACTGGTGTGATTCACGCATGGCTGCCTGGATGTACAATTCCTTTTTTTTGCAACAATGCATCCAAGTTGCATTGACCATGTACCTCGAATCGAATTGACTAGGCAGAAGGTTTCCCTCATTCCCCTCGCACAACAGCTTCATATTTTTCATGGAATTTTTGGTCAACGTTCTGTTTCTGTTCCCCAAGGAGAGCCGAAACTCATGTTTGGATTTAAGCATCCCCCCACCCGCACCCCCACACCACTGCATTTCTATTCATTATGTCAACCAGAAAGGGGCTGTCCAGGTACACGACCACTTGACCTCACACTCATGGGCTCATCATCAAAACATAATTATATTATTTTATTTTTGAAACCTACGACTCCCAGTCTTCATTGGGTGGTTTTTTTTTCGAGAAACGAAAAACCAGTAGACCGTGTCGGGGTGGCTAAATAAAACGAGAGGACTGTGTGAGGATGAAAATTAAAGCCGTGGAGTTATTCCAGTTTTATTAGAAATCTCTCTAGATAACTGACAATGAGAGAGAGAGAGATGCTATTACAGTTTTATTGCTCTAAAAGTAGTCAACGATCGAGTGTGTTATGATGTATGTGGGTAAATTAGATTAGAGTGCGTTCTCCGCATACAGACCGTTCCATTTTCCATATTAATTCTCGTTTTGTGTGTGTGGTGAACAAAAGATGTAAATCACACTTGCTCCTCTCGTATGTGATATATCCCTAAAAATTTTATTTGGCACAATGCACAAATCATATATATATATATCTAAAAAATGAGCAGGTTTTTCCTCGTTTCATCATCACTCCTTTATATAACTTCATGCAGACTAGAGCTAAATAATATGCCGTAGTGTGGAACAAGCAAACGTGAGAAAAGTTTGTAATCACAAATTTCGATCATGTCAGATATTAAAATATTGGCTGACGTAGGTACTCCCACAACGACCCATTTTTTTCGAGAAATGATGATAAAATGTTATGGCGAAAAAGTGCAAACAATTGCAATTATAATAACTAGTCTACATTTTGCTTTCGCATGGATTCCCTGACTAGGATAATATTATATTTTTGGGGGAATGCCGCTGCCGCCGCCGCCGATGACACAATGAAAAGCCCGTAAAGCCCGACAACCACCTCAACCTCACTATCATCAGGAAAGGTCTGTGTCTGGTTGGAAGTGCTAAAGCCCAATCTATAAATTGTGGAGGAACCCTTTAGTTTCGCAATAAATTGAGAAGTAATCTCCTGTTTATAGTTTTACCTTTGGCCATAAAAACCATGCGTTCCCCACCGGGCACTCCACCCGGTGCGTATTAATCTTGTCACAGCATTGTCCTTTTAGCACATTTAGCACAGCCCATCCATGGAATGCGTCTAATGAATACGACCTCCTCCACCAAAATGGGTGTCCTAAATAAAGCGTATTTAGCTTCAAGTGCTAATTCATACGAGACTAAAGTTGATTTCCCGAATGTATTCTCTTGAAATATTGATTTGAGTGTTCTGTTCTCGCTGAGAAGCACAGTTTTACGAAGCATGATACTTATATATATTGAGCGTTTTTCGACCCTTGTTTCTGTTTCCCGACTTGGCTTAATGGGAGTTGGGGTAGCATCATCCACGATGCACGAGGCTAAAAAAAATTCACTAATATTGCTAATCACTTATTTTCTCTCTCTCTCTCTCTCTGCCTCGCTCTGTATGTGTGTGTGTGTTTGCCGAGCAGAGGTGGTTTCAGGCTTGGGATTACAAAGTGGCTCCTCTCCGCTCCCATAAATCCAGGTTACTTTTGCCTAGCATGTTTGTGAAATCTCCTCTTATCTCCTTGTTTAATATAAATGAAGGGTTTGAGGGTTTGAGCTGTCAAACCTGGAACGAAACTCATTTTATGTGGGTTATTACATAGGTATAGGTACGCAACAATCAATTCGCTACCACCGCCACCGCCGTATTATACACCGCTGGAAACATAAAAATTGTTATGGTTGGGTAATTCATCAAACTTATATATGGCCTAATCTACACGACCACATCCTCAGCCATCGTCGTCCATCACCCCGTTTCGTAAATGAATCGTCACAAGAAAACTGGTAGCGTGCCCACAACTAATAATAATATAATAATAATATACTACAAAAGTTGAGACAAAAAGTCTTGGGCAAGGTTGGCAGGGTAGGCATGGCAACAAGTAAAATACAGAGGGGAAAACAGGTGGGAGAGAGGAGCGGAGAGTGGGCGAGAATCAAACTTATTCAAGAGCGTGGTTGGAGTGAGGAGAGGAGTTTGCAATTAACGGTAATTATTTCGAGTCAAGCCCGAAAGTGAAATCAGACAATTGTGCATTTTGCATTTAGAGCAGGTAGGTGTCGAATGACGAAAGAAGAAACAAAAATGCTTAAGAAAGTGCACTCCCTTCATGACTCACAAAAAATTCATAACGACATGACCAAAATGACCATGCATTTCTTTCACAACAATTCCACTCTCTCCACCACTTAAATCCCTCCCGTTTCTCCCCCCCCCCTTTCACCATAATTCCAAGTGACGTTTAATGCCCGGAAAAGGAATTAATTAACAGTACACACGGAAGCCGTATAGGTAATTAGACACTGAGTAATGACCTGCGAACCTTTAGCGTAATGGATACATTTTGGTCGATAAAAGAAACGTGCGAGTGCAACACGTAGGAAATTTCACACTCCATCTCGACTTTCTTCTTCTACTACTACTCCACAAAAAAGTGTGAACAGCATCAAACCTTTTTCCCTTCTTCCAGTTTTCAGTCTCTATATTTCTCCCCCTTCCTTAAAAAATGTATGTAGTCGGGTATAATATGTGGTTATATTATTTGAGTGATTTAATCTTGTCGAAAGTCCGCCGACGACTATATGTGAAGGTATCCATAGCGTATGTCAACCTCGCCAATAATAAACCTCCCCCAAAGTGCATGAACCCATATATGGACAAACTTCCTCTTTTTCCCTTGAAACTTTTTAGACAAGAAGGAATGAGCAAAATCGGGGGAAAAATAATGCGATACATTTTGTCATATGGGAAGAAGAAGAAGAAGAAGACACTGAAAAGAATCTGTATGTGAAATCCTAGTTTATGTTCATTTTCCCCTATACATGCCCACTTAACTTGTCGGTAGGGGCCTTCTAAAGCTGTTTTCTCTACGCTCCGTAGTAAATGACTTAAGCTCCCGGATTTAGATTTCATCCACATGCTTCCATGGTATGTGTGTAATACGTTTTCGTAAAAACATACTATCTGTCCACTTGATTCCATTTTTTCCTTTGGCTGGGGCTCTTGCTCGAAACCTCACACAACTCACTCTAAAAATATTGTCCTCGCCTCGCTCGCCGCCGCCTATATATCGGTGGCACTAGGACCACCTCAAGAAAACCTGTGTATGGTGATATGTGTCATATATTATATGGATTTTAAATAATCCTTAGAGAGTACTTTCTCAGCTTTTTTCTTTTGCTCGATTCATGCTCCATGGTTTATTGCGTGTTGTACACACACACACAACTGAACGAACGAACGAACCCTCCATGCACATTCACATTCACTCCCGTTTTTCCTCCAAAAAAGGTTATTTTTTTTAGGAAAGCTAAACAAAAAAAGCAAAGTGGTGGTGGCATAGTAGGAGCTGGTGGATATAGTGTAAAACCGGCACTACGGCACGCGGGTTGATCTTCAAGTGCATTTTCACTCACGTCATACAAATGGTTGCTAAATACTTAGGTTCCAGAGAGGAACGGGGAAAAAGAGAAAAGAATTTTTTCCGTAAGTCTTTTGTCTGTCCCAATCCCTCTTACAACATTATATTCGGAATAAAAAAAAGTGTGTAGATAGATATACACACACAGAGCCCAGAGATTTTTTTGCACCCAGATATCCCCCGGATTCCTTTCTTCTCCAGGTTTATACATGATTGCGTATATTTGGCTGGCTTTCACATAACTTTACTCTTGACTGATTTTTGCTCACAAGAGAAAAGCCGAGAGAGAGAGAGAAAGACAGAAAAAGGGCTGAGGTGTGTGTGTGTGTGTATTTTTTTACGCCGTTGTACTCTCCTGGTTTCTTTCTTTCCTCCTCTCTCCGGCAGGATATCTAGTCGGCTTGTGTAAATTGCTTTAAATTTTTCCGTGACAAAACTTGCAAAAAAAAGAAGAGTCTACTTTCCTTAAGTTACTTTTTTTCCTTCTTTTTACGGGTTTATTTTGGTGACCTTTGTAGACAAAACTTACCTTTTGCGATTACCCCGCCTCCCTATCTCAGGGAATGACATCGTTTCCCCTTAAAAAAGTTGCAAGTAATGTCCCAGATTCATTGTGTGCTGTTTCTGGGTTGAGTTGGGTGTTTCTTGGGTTCACGTGGGGGAATGGAATGGATCGCTCGTTTTCTCCAGGAAATAATTTTCCTGTGCAGGATGATGCTCTCCTTTTTTTGGCCCTTAAGGAAAGAAAAAAAAGGGAGTTTTGTTAGCAGCAACAGCAGCGGAGCACAGCGTTTTTGAAGCGGAGAGTCGAGTGGTTTAGAGGTTGGGAGAGCTGTAATAGAAAAATGACGTGTCGGCTAAACGACATCCTGAAATAATTTCTGTGGGTATCCACCAGGTACACACGCTGTTTAGAAATATCATTTGCTGACGACGGTGTGCTAGTGCTTTGGAGGGGAAAACAACATTGCATCTCGAATAAGATTTTTAAAGTGGGATAAAGATGAAGTATAAAAAAAGTCAAATATTGTACACACACACACACAAGTTGTTTTCTCCCTGTCCTGCACTTACCAAAGAGAGAGAGAGAGAGAGATTCGGGTAAATCGTAGATGATTTTTTTTGTTGTCGATTAAGGGAATACTCCATATATCGTATATATAATATATATTTGTGGAAGCAAAATAAACTATTAGGTTTGTTGGGATATATTATTATTATGGATGTCTCTGCGTGCGTTGTTGTTGTTGCTGCAAAAGAATGATGATGATGACTTTCACGTGCTTTTAGGGGGAAACAACAAGGCAAACAACTTTTTTTTTCGGGAAAAGAAAGTCAAATAGGATGTAGATACTATAAATATCCAAAAACAAACTTTTTCCGTTTGGGCAGGGCTCACGTTCCACTTCTTGTATTCATTTGACCGCAGCTGTGAGACAGGCAGAGAAGGAGAGTTTTGGAAGGAAGTGCGAAGTGATTCTAGGGAAACAGCGACGAAGAAGGAAGAAGAAGAAGAAGGAGAGAAAAAACGCTCGTGTAATTCCAAGTTTTTGAGAGTCCGCTGCGCTACCACCACAAAGATATCATTTGCCCGAAAAAAAAGTTTGTTGGAGGGAGGGAGAAGAGGAGCTTCTGAGTGAAGTCTTTAAACCACTTAACCACACATTTAAACAAGGAGTAAAACCTAAAGAATGGACAAAGGAAGGAGGTTTTTTAGACGGCAATAAGTTATCAGCTTAACTTTGCGGGTATAAATAAATATCTCACCAAACAAATTAAGTAGGGATGCCTGTTAGCATTACCAAAAACTCCAAGATGTATCCACAGTTACCCCAAAGGTGAAGCAGAATACAACTTACGGGCTTTTCTCTAGTAACTTCAACTTGGAAAGTTGAGAAAATTCAGGGGAAACACGTATATCTATACTTATGTATATCCACTTTTTAATAAACGAAGAAGTAGGTCGGACTCTACTTGTGTGAGTCTCTTTGTTCGCCCATACACGACCAAATTATATGGAAACACAAACCTTTTCAAGTACTTATATATACTTAGCTCCCAGTTGCCACTCTTGCGAGCTGCAACCCGTTTTCCCTTCTTTTGGCTCCGAAAATCTGCATGAAGAGGAGGAGATCAACCGTGGTGATATTCAATACAAATGAAAACTGCCTGACTGGAAACAGGCATTCCAGTGTAACCAGCGTGTATTATTCACACTGGGGTTGCTGCTTGCCTATGTCATTGCGTTTTGTGACAATAATCCAGTGGCGTCCTGGTTTTTTCGGTTTGGTTGGTGACGCGTGAGAGTGGGGTGCCTTGTCAGCAGGAATGGAACGGTAGAGTAGTATCTGTGCATCTGCATCTCAAATCATTATCATTATCATAGCTAAGGAAAGTTTTGCTAAAGGTTAAAAGTTTATAATGTAAGATGTAAAGAGTGATAACACCTTTACTTAATTACTTTGCCGAATTAAAAGAGAGAAATACAGAGAAAACCCAGAGAGCTGTAATATGATTTAGAAAACCAAATTCTTTCTCGAAAATATCTACTGATATACTGATAATATTACGCTCCATCCGCCGCTTCATTCCCGGAAATAAAAGTTGTCGAAAACTAGATTCCAGATTGGTGACTAGAGCTCTAAACGGAGCGCGGCAGGCGAAAACTGACCTTGAAAAGTGTTTAAACCTTTTTTTGAGCACAAACTAAACTCCTTTTCTTTTTTACAAATTCAGGCATATCCTAATAACTTGCTCCATTTCTCATCTTATACCCTCTAGACTCGCTATAATATTTTTATCAGACTATTTCTTAGTTTTGCCAGAATCCCATCATATCAGTATCAGTACCATGCCATTCGGTCGGTGTATGCTATCTACTACTAGGTTTTCCGTCGTACGCCTTGCCTACCTCTCTACAAGAGTCGTTGAGGGGGCATTTCATCAAAATGGTTTTCTAATAGAATTAATACCCGAGTCGACGCTGGGACATGAACATGGGACGAATGTGGAGTAGTAGAGGCTTTTAAAAATTCTTAGTCAGCACATATTCCCCTTTCTGGATTTTACAACTGCGGAATTCTAGGTGGATCTAAAAGGAGCGACTCGTGACTTTGTGAAACATGTAGTAGTACGTATTATGCGATATGAATGACGACGCCTAACTGCGCGCTTTCCAGTGAACAAATTCCAAAAAGAGCCTTCCGGCACTCAAAATAACCTGCCTGATTTTCCAGGGGACATGTATAAATCCAGTGTGCTTTCACAGTCAAAATCTTTTTTGCACTACCTATCCTACTTCGTACTCGAGTTGCACTAATTTTTGCCTTTATCTGTCAACGCTTTGCAACAGCGCAAATATACCTAGAAAAATTTGTAGACAAAAAAGTTGTCTCTTCATACGATTTGGCTTAAAATAGACATGCTAGACTATAAACTAATAATAAAACTAAGTATTCACATGTGTTACGCATTTAAATGAATTTATTATCATATAACCAATTTTTCATACAACATACATGCAAAATTTCTCTTTTGTAGAAAGGAAATTAACCATATCCAATAATAATAGTATATAAAATTATTATCCATATCCATTATGATCAAATCACAATTATTACAAATATAATAATTATATTATTAATCTTAATGCAAAATCGTACCACACCATAACTACTTAAAGCTGGAGCTCCATTTTTTTATCGTCCTGTGCCACTCATATTACGTATTATGTTCAATGTTTCCTCGACCGTAATATCTTCAAGACACTTAATCTTTAATTCTTTGGCCATGTCTACTAGTCCCTTAAACTTTTCCGCATCACCAATTGTGAGTTCTCCAGTATACATGAATTCCAAAATAGCCTTCACCTCCCAGCGTGTAGCACCGGGCAGCGCAATAATCTTCCGTGCTGGATCTTCCTCCAACCACTCCTTGAACTTATCCGATAAGGAGACCAGGATCATCCGATGGCATGGAAAGGCACGTCCATCGCACCACAAAGCCACATCAGTAAATCGACCCTCTAGCCGCATTTTGTTCAACTGGCTCATAAATTCCGAAAAATGAGCAGGGTTTTTAATGGCATAACCTGTTGCGCTCATTTTTGGGCCCCCCTGCCAAAAAAAGTAAAAAAAAAAATAGAACAGGTTAATAGTTTTTTAAGCTGGTCAACAGGAGTATTTTTTTTCTCTCTCAAATAATAACTACCGGAATATCTGAAATAATAATTTTTTAAATAAAAAGTTGAAAGTTGAAAAAAAAATTAATTGTTTACCTTTAATTTAATCAACTGACTGTGAGCTTGTGATTACCAAAACCCTCAACAAGGCCAAAGGTGGTGGTGGAAGCTTATTTTTTAAATTGTTGTCGGCAGCAACAGGCAGGTAAAAGTTGATTTATTAGATGTCGTAGATCAACTTTTTTTTGAAATATCCAACTTGTAGTTTTTTCTCTCAAAAAATTACAAAGTTTTCAATCTTCTTGTTTCTCAGGTTTGTTTTCTTCCTCTTCTTTCCACTTTCCACACACTTTTAGTTTGATGTATGGCTAATGAATTCGTAGAGTTGTCTCAACATGCCCCTTTGGCTACCGGGAGTGGACAATTGATATTATCTGGCTCGCTGCTTCTTTTTGAAAACATGTGATTTTCTCTTTTACGAAGATAATGATGATGATGATGATGATGGAGGTGGAGGT
>JAANSN010005398.1:0-12549 GCA_036850665.1 Dicranocentrus wangi | reverse complement strand
CTCCCCCTTCAATCCCCACCTCCCTTTCACCTATAAGACCTCCCTGTGCATGTTTCCAGTCCGTTCTAATGCATTGCTATTCATGCATAGTGTTAGTATGCAATGCAATGCATTCTCGAAAATGTTTACGCACTCACGCACGCAGTCACGCAGTAACGCTGCATCAAATCTAGTATACCCTTTCCAGGGTAAATAATATATGTAATAATAATATGCATTCTGCATCTGCAGTGTTTTACAAGGTGTTAAAATGATTATGTGTAATGGTTATTATTATTATGTAAGATGGATGTTGATGCGAATCCTGACGCTGTTTGACATTTGCATATCAATGAGAGAATGGTGACATGTGTGTGTGTTGCTTGCTACTTTAAAGAATTAGGAATGCCATGTCGTCGTGTACAATCTATTTATAACCTGAGGCGACAAGACACCTCTTCTTGTTATCCAGCATGTGTGAGAGTGAAGATAAGTAAGGAATGTCGTGATATTGATGTTGCAATAATACACCAGCTCCACCACCACCGTTCAATAACACGTCAATTTTTATTGACGTTAAACGTGTAGTCCGCCGAGATTTGGCACAAACGCCTCGTGTGGTGATGGCGAATGAGTGTATGAACTTGCAAAGTGGCGAAAATGCATTTTTTGTTGTTTTTTTTAGAGTTTGAAACAGCAATTGCATCAATCGATGGTGTAGTTTTTGCATGTAGGTAGGATTCAATCTGAATAATATATAATGCATTTTACTCATATGACGTTGTAATTGGATTTGGCAATGCCACATTTTTAAATTTGCTAGTTGCCAACTGATATTTGGAAGAGAAAAAAACTCATGTATCCGGTATCATCCAATTTATCATGTTATCTTTTTGTATCAATGTCATATTAAACTTAAAAACATAATATTACATAAGGAGCACCCATTTGGGAAATCCTTGATTTGTAGACCACTTTTTGTAATGAGATCATTTATTACAGAGTCTGAGAGGGCACACGAGACAGACCGTTTGCACCAAACGGTGAAAAAAACAAGCCACTTAAAAAATCAATTTAATTGGGATGATGATGATGCTTGTTAAACTCAGGCTATTGAGCTCTTCCATAATGAGCTTTATAGGGTGCAAGTGCATGCATATATTATGTCATGAATGATGATGAGGTTGTTACGCTGCTGTGGATATTTGAACCTAAAAAAAATGTTGCATTATTGCTTGCAACCAGAAGAAGCAATAAGATTACTTCAGAGGGGATCATCATCATCATTCTTCATCAGATCATTATATTATTACGAGCCACGAGCACAATAGTTCCGTACTCCTTTGTGTTGCGCTTCTGGTGTACATTATACTTGTGCGCACTTACAATCTTTGTGGTACGCAATTATCTTTCTTATGATGAATATCCCTACTGTACCCCAAACACTCTTCTCGCTTCGCAAAAAAGAAACTCATCTCTGATATATATGCTATTTGTTGCTGAGCTGACCCTGAGAGAGTGTTTTTTCATGTTGTTGACGGATGAAAAAACTTCTTTTTTTTATTTTTGGACTTTATCCAGCTGGCTAAGTGAAGTTAATAAAACATTTCTGCGTAAATAATCTGACTGAATGGGGGGTTTCTTTGGACTCGTTGGGTTTCTCCGCCGCCTCTCCTCTCTGGATTTATCAAATGCGTTAAAAAATGTGGTGGTGGTGATGAGAGATGATTTACGCTCACTACGACGGATAGTGTGCTTCAATCGCGAGCTACCTGCTGCTGTGCTATATCCTTTAAACTTTCTTGATGACTAATGTCTTCCTGTCAAACAGATTATTGCTCATCTTGCGGTAGTACTCATTTTCAATTGGGATCACAATGATCTTGTAACTTAAGTCTTCGATTTGACTCTGCTTACTCAGGAGTTTACACGGCTGGCTGAGCAAGAGCTGCCGTATTTCCACAACAAACGCAGCACAAGCCGCAGAGAGACCACAGAGGAGAACAAAGTACGCTCCTTGACAGTCATCTATTGTTAGCTTGCGTGTCTTGGGCTGCGAGTTGACGATGTACGAGGCTGCGTCCACACACCACAAATTCTGCGGCCAATGAATTTGCTTCCACTTTGCAAACAATCCTGTGGTCAGTGTGTTAAGAATCCTAAAAGGGAAAGATTTGGAGAGAAGAAGAAGAAGTGTGCAGTAAACAAATCATTCAATTAGCACCCACATGTCAGCCAACAAGTACTCAGCAGGCAGGCGAAAGTGGACAGGCAAACAAACAGCCGTCGTAGTATATTTAGCAAAATAAGCAGTAGAAAAATGGGTTATTATTATATAAAGATTAAGATTACTCTCTGTCAAGCAAATCCAAAAAGGCACTCTTCTTGGAAACAATGTAGGATAGACCCACTGTGAAAAATGTCTCTCGTGCCACGGTCAGCCGACAAGTGTGCGTTTTCTCAAAGTCTGTCCCGATTGCCACATCGAGATAAGATTTTTCCTTTAAAAAAAATCCCAAAGATATGCACTATCAGGCTCATAATACTTTATTGGTTGGGGTAGTATCTTGATGACGATATTCATATGTCGTCAATCAGATCTCAATAAAGACTATAAAATAATGGGGACCACCTTGAGAAATGCAAAACGACCTGATAGGGTTTTCTCCACCCCATCAATATCAGTCAAGGCTAGGTCACTACCCTTGGCTCCCATCCCGATCGCTTTATAAATCCCTGTTGTGCTGAGCTGGAAGAGATCCTCCAAGGCCGTCCCTTTTCGATACGTCCATCGCAGCGTGTGCTGATGGACCAGTCCCTCCAGATTTTCAACA
Organism: Dicranocentrus wangi; assembly: GCA_036850665.1. NCBI lineage: Eukaryota > Metazoa > Arthropoda > Collembola > Entomobryomorpha > Entomobryidae > Dicranocentrus > Dicranocentrus wangi. Next base: position 9,736 of record JAANSN010005398.1, on the reverse strand, counting down.
ATGTCGTACAATTTGGGAGCGGATAAAAAGGATACCATGTAGCCTAGGTAGATGTTGGCAACGACGAGGGTGAGAAACCACCAAATTACGACGAGAAACCTTGTCGTTTTGTTAACTGGGGAGGTTATACCTGAAAACAGTCGGTTGCAGTATAATTATTCTTCTCCTCTTTTGTATTAGTCCCTCCAACAGCCACTACCTGCCTACTTGCCTTTTTATTTTAATTTTTTAAATGTTTATTGAGGTTAAACTCAGCCCTTTGCCAAAAATCATTAATCAATAGGCTGCTGCGCTGCAACCACATTGACGACGACGACGACGACCTGCTCAAGAATATTATTATCATTTTGTTTTTTCACTTACTCTCTTGCACCAAAGAGCCAACGATGAATTGAAAGAGGTCACCAATCAATCGGATGGCATTGACGGGCTTATGTAAATCAACCTTTCCTCCACGTATGCGTAAGCTAACCACATGCATCACAAATAAGGAAGGTACCAACAACATGATCGTTGTGAAAACTGCTAACCACACCTAAAAATATATTATATTATTCATGTTACATCTGATTAAATAAAGAATTAAGCAAAATTATTCCGCTCGTTTAATCCTTATCCTTATTTATTTATGAGCCACATTTTCGGCACTTGAACAACTACAAACGCGTCGTCGTCACATCCCAGCAAGTGTCAATTCTCGATACTCTGTGACTGGCTAATAATGATATGAGCCATCAAGAAAGAATATATATACTTTTTTCATACTACAAACAGATTACGCAATTCAATGACAAAAAAAACATATCAGCAGTGCAGCGGAATGAATCTCTTTTGTAGCAGCTTAATCCACCCGTTCATTGTTTCAACTGAAGGGTTCATCAACCACGACGATGATTATTAGCAGTGAGTAAGTCAAAGCAGGGTTGAAATGCAGCTTAAAAGTAAGTGGTATTACAAAGTCTCCCTGATATTTTTTTTTCATACCTCAGGACTCAACGGCCTAATTAGAATAGTCAACTTGCTGCCTGGTTGCGGAGCAGGGATCAATATTGCCGTGGGCTCCAGATGGTAAGACATCGAGAAGGAGATCACTTTTGCTCTAACGAGCGTCACAGAGAATCCTGCCGCACCTAAATCCGCTTCCTGCAAAATGCATGAAATGAAACCAAAGTGTAGTCATTGGTTGAGTGAAGCGACGGTAGTGTGGTGGCAGCCGTTTTATCCGTTTTACAGATTACGTGTTGCTAATTTTTTTCTGCGACTAAAATGACATACTTTGCGCAACACTTGTCCCACCATTCCGTTCCACGTCCCGTTTGCTGTTTGAGTGCCCCAATTACCATCATATGGAGGAAATATGGTGGACCTGGGATCCGACGATGATGGAAGGAGAGATCAAAGAAAACCATCTTATTATGTTACATATACGTACATTACATTCTCACATTATTTACAAAGGGAAACATATTGTGGACATTTTATGCAGGACTAATTGTGTTTTTGGAAAACCACACACGTGAAATTATACTTCTCCTGGAGGGCATACACCAATTCAAACACGACTCCGCTGTGCTTATTATTGATCAACTTGACGAAAGGATGTCTCTGCGGAAGAGAATAAAAAATCCTTGTTGCTATAATATTATTAGCCTAAATAGCCTACCCTTCTTCCGACTGTTTTGATACATTTTTTATTTCATTACCCCAATCTGTGGGTATAACGTATTATGTAATCGTATTTGCATATCTTACTTCAATTGTTACAATTCTGAGAATCCTTCCGTTCAAGTAATTCCTTCCACCTGCGATTTTCAACTTTTCAATATCTGCTTCCTGCTCCACGCACATGTTCACTTCCTCACCAATAGCACAGCTTTGGAAAATTGAGCAAAAAGATAGTACGGTACGGATTCAAGAAATCCGTGCCGCATTTCGTGTGTAATTATTATAACAGCTTTTTCTTTACGTAACAGGCAAACTATTTTTAAAAGGATTTTTTGGAAATAGGTACTTACTTATCATACCCCAAGCTATTTTCTCGAGAAACATTTCTCTGAAAATCAAAATGAAACAAATCCCTTAAACAGCGCAGTAGTAGAATTAATAATAATACTTTTTTATGCGTAGGCCAAAGAGAGAGGAAAGGCACTTAAGTGATTACGTTGTTAGCTGTTGTTTGTTGAGCACATTTTATATCAATATGATTTGGTCGAATGCATTGCATACACTTTCCCTTGAGAAATATGGAAAATCTGGCCAAACACGGGATACCATTTGAAGGCTTCACAACTCCTGGTGAACCCTCCGCATTAGGCATTGTCGCTAAAAGGATAATAATAATATGTGAAGGAAAGCGTTGTTTAAGTAGTACCTATCTGCTGCTTCTATAAAATTTTCTTTGTGTACGCTAAGCCTCCTCCTTTGTGTGCCTTGAGCCCTCAAAGCAAAAGTAAATTATTTCAATAGGATCATATTTTCTTACGTACTTTGCAAACGAGCACCTGGAATTGATGTCTGAAACAGGAAGAGCAGCACTGGAGCTAGTCGACAGAGTTTCCAAACTGTTTTCCGAAATAATCTCCTTTCACCACTTGATTTCCTTGCCTCACGTCTCATATTTTTTTGCGAATATGGTTGTAACAACGACCACCTTGTTAATTACGACGGATTCATGCCGACGGGATGGGTTTATGATGGCAAAAATGATTAAAGAAAACTAAGCAGAAATATAATAATAAAAGTAGGGATGAGAGTGTACCCAACTACCTCTATTCGACCTCCGGACGGACCTTAACCATCGTCCTGCCAAAACCTTCGACTGAAGAATGTGAAATGACACTGGCTAACTGGCCTTGACATACGCTCTCCAAAATACACAATGTACACGGCCGCAAATAAATCCATTTTTCCAGAAAAACCCGAGTATCACATGAGTTCATCATGCGGTGGTGTGGCTCGTGACATAATATAAATCGATGAAGGTAGGTATCGGGGACGAGAGAAACGCTTTGTTATAGAACCTTATTCACGGGATCACTGACAAATGGGATGACGACATTTCTATTGAGTCCGAGACAGGATGAGTATTTTCAACTAAATTGCATGTTACATTATATGGACTCTACTTTTCTCCAGGTTGAAAGTTGAAATGGCTCATCTGAAAAATTGATTATAATATTCATATTATTCCTATTGTTGCGGTCTACCTCGCGTTCGCGTACGCTCAGTTTGCCAGGTTGCTGGTTTTTTTTTGTGAATTGAGAGCGAGTGGCACGAACATGACACGTCCACACAAAAAAATTGAGAACGAGCAGAATGGTTCCCAGAAGTTTGGGGAGCAAAGTTGTCAGAAGATTTGTGAGAAACGACTGACGAGAAAATCTTTTCCTTGCAGAATGTGAGAAATAAAGTATTATTATTATTAATGGCGGAGACGATGATGGATTCGGGGAGAACCAATAGAACCATTGCATTGTATTCAGGTAAATAACCCGAATTACCTACTTGTTGTGTAGTAACCACTAAATTCATCATTTTTCAACTTTTGACTACTTTTCGATTGGAATTTGGTAGGGAAAGTGAATGAAATGTCTACAGAAGGGGAGCGAGCTTCTATGTTTCTTCTGTCTAGGTATCACACTTAAGAAAAGTATTTAGCTATTGTTGCAGTTGGCTTTATTGTTGTAATATTAGGGTTTCTATTAATACAATGCAATGCAGAGGTTGGTGATATATTTTAAGGTGGGCACTGTAGGAAGGTAGAAGGCTAGTAGCACTCACTGCAGTTCATTATCGTCGTGGTTATGGTGAGGTGGATGGATGGAAGGCTTTGTGAAAGGACTGATCCATTGACTGGGTGTTTGCTTGCAAATAATTTTATCCCATTTTTGTATAAGGTGTATGGGGAACCACGAACGAACGAACGACGAGATGTGTGTGTGTGTAAACTTGAGCTGAGCAACGCATATTATTATTATGCACATTCAATTATGCCATAATATGGGTATGCAAGTACATGGGATGAATAATAATAATGACAAGGTTGATGTATGATGTTGTTTCTGCTCTAATTTATTTTCGGTCTCATTCGCATGAGCATAAAATAGCCGATGGCAATAAATAAATTAGGTTTTACATGATGTAAAATGTACTCAATGCAAATGGAGCTGAATATTATGGGGTGGGAAATTAATATCCGTAGTGGACACCGAATCCGTCGAAGGAGAGGGTGGCGACTCCTGGAGCGACTGGAGAGTAAGCGACTCCCAAAAGTCCTGGGTGGGCAACAGCCTTGGCGACTGGGGCAGCGACTGGAAGGGCACGGGCAATTGGGGCAGCGTAGGCTGGGGCAGCATAGGCGGCTGGGGCGTAAGCTGGGGCAGCATAGGCGGCTTGGGCGTAAGCTGGGGCAGCATAGGCAGCTGGGGCGTAAGCTGGAGCGGCATATCCGACCTGTAAATCATTCATTTAGTTAATTTAAACTTTGCTAAAAACTTCGAAAGTGTTGGTCCACGTCAACTCCTCAGTTTCTTATAGTTATGGCTACTTACTGGGGCAACGGCAAGGGCGTTGTTGGTCACCTTGGTCTTGTAGGCAGAGGAGGTGGAGAAAGCAGAGTCGACGTTCTGAATACAAAAAGGAAAAAAAAAATATATATATATTTATCCAAGTTGAATGAAGGCAAACAAAAGAAAGGAGGAGGTTTGCTTTGTTTCTAGACAAGTGGGGGATTAGCTCATGTCACTAAACAAATCCTCACCTTAGCTTGGTGACTGATGCTGGAGAGTCCTCCGTATCCTCTGACGGTTTGCTCAACAGCAGCTCCAACGTGATGGTCGACGTAGGCAACATTGCCAGCGCTGACGACGGCAGCAAGAGCCAAAACAATAGCAGCCTGATGAAAACACAAAATTCGAATCGTTATAATTAGACACACTGAAATAAGTAATTATCTATTGTTGTTCTGAAATCACAGTGGGAGCCAAGCACTGCTCCTGTGCCAATCCCTGTAGTTAAATTTGAATTTCACAAATATTCCATCATGCTGCTGATGATGCAGATGATGATGATGTTGTTCCATCATACCTTGTACATTTTGGTAGATTTGGGTTTTTGGGAATCCAAAAAGGAAATTTATTTTTTAGTTTTCAGGAACTTGGAAGCACTTCCTTGGAAGATCACTTAGGATTGTTGGATGAGAAACTGATGATTTGCTCCATCGCAGCCAGTCGCTTATATATGAGTTGAAGAAGGTCTAAGAAGGGCGGAGTGCCCTGTAGGACGAAACATGGATCATAACATGTCAGGAGACACATTATAATGGTAAAACACGTCGATGCACAACCACAACACGACCAATTTATTGATGAGTAGTACCTGAAGTCTCCTAAGTCTCCAAATACTAACAACAGCAGCAGCAACAGTGCAGTTACACTGTTTTTTTATATTCTGATGTAACTAAGGGTTAACAGTCAGTCAACAGAGCTGGCAAATAAGTGTCCTTTTGATTCACCCTTTCACTTTTGTTCACACGTTGCTGATCTTCGATTTGTGATAACCTGATTCTGGTATAATCTTTTTCATGATTTATAATAACGTGGCCTATAGCCCCGCCGTCATCATCATCTGCATATAAGCATCTGAATGTCTATGCCAGCAAGTCTATAAAGTCTACGACGCTGCTGTCCTGCCTGACTTGACTGGTACCTCGATTTATCCATCACATCACGCCAACCCTCAAAAAGAATGGTCCGTGTCTGCGTCGACGAGCGTGGTGCAGGTAATGCATAGGGAATAGGGGTGTTGGGTCTGTCGATAATAGAAAAAATGCAAATTTGCTCACTCGTGGTCACTATTTTTGGAATGCTTAGGCTGCCTGCCCCACTATCATTACAATTTGCACCAGGCAGGCTGTTTGTTTGTTGTCTGTGATGATGATGCCGAGGCAGTAGTAGTGGTGGAGTGGAGTCCCTTTTACAAAATCAGATATTATTGGCAGTGGTTTTTCATTCATGCTCATTTGTCTCGCTCACAAAAGGTGCATTAGCTATTCCGCCCATTTTTTATTTGCAGTAGTGGGCCACAACACAGTAGTCCCTCGATCCAACTAGGCGTCCCTTGATGAGGCTCACATTAGTTTGCCTTTTTCTGGGTGCTACTCGCTGGCCAGCCGCCGACTCTACACTCACTCTCCAACGAATCTCATCTCGTCTCAAATGACGAGGGTGATGAAGGCATGAAAAACATTTAGTGAGAGCCGTCAGTCCTCCATGACATAATATTACCAATTGCCACAATACCCTGCTGTCCGCCTGCGTTTGCACGCCTTTGCCTAATCACAGCAGTAGTGGCAGTGGCAGCAGTCAGTAGTCAGTAGTGGCTGCAAATATATATAAATGGCAAATTGATTCTTCCAAGGAAATCTGCTCGTATTTCATTGCCACGGCCGCATTCCCTATGAAATACATATTATTGGTAATTATTATTTTTTGAACAATGAATGGACGACGACGGAGACAGAGGATTGCAGTAGGCAGCTTGAGGGTTCGTGTTACTAAGAAATTTCCACTGCCACTCATTCAACTCCTCTATTTTGCACACCACCAAACCAACCGGCTAGTAAATTACTCTATTGACTTGGTAAAGGCTCGGCTGCTGCTGCTGCATAAGGTATTGGTGATGGTTGGTGGCTTGGTGACTATCAAAGAGTTCTTCTAGAACGAACGATTCTTTTTCTTCCATGATGTTGAAGGTTTCGTTTAAGTGGTAGGAGGAGGGCGCACTCACATTTCAGCTGTGACGACAATTACCTTAGGTACCATATTTTGCCGTTGTGGCTATACCCCTCCACCACCACCACCACCACACCACTCTACCTGCCCATCTATAATTTATCGTTTACTAGAGAAGGCAGATAAATACTGAATCGTTAAGTGTATCATGGTGAGCAGATAAATTATACGCGCCTTTGAAGTACTTTGCATGACGGAAAGTGATCACCCCCAAAATTACTCATTAGAGACAATATAGTCTCTATAGATATAATGGCAACAAATGGCAATATTAGAGCCTACCCTTGGAAACTCTGGTGATCAGGGATTCGTGAGTCCTGGGATGGGAGGGGAGAGGCTCTTCAGGTTGCACTTTTGAGGATGAGAGAGGCGAATAAGTAAATAGAGCATGATCGCTTTTCAATGATTATTATTGCCGTAAGGGCTAATTGCAATGGGGAGAAAAAGAATGTTATCAGGAAACCACTGATAAAAATAATGGGCAGAGACGTGGGGACCATGGAGAGAACTTGTAATTATGCCCATTAAGCTGCCCTCCACTATGCATACGAACGATTATATGATACGCCATATTATAGTCTATAACCAAACGACTGACAATCCTCCTCTCTGATCTATCGAGCTATCGATCGATTTATTGGACAATACGTTATTTTTTTTTCAAAGGAAAAAAAAACGTCGAGTTATGAGTAACCGGCGAACGAGACTTGAATAAGAAATTAATAAAAAGGTAAAATGCAAGATTGTTATGATAAATCATGGCAGTCGAGATGAGAGGCCTAAGGGACCACATCACGCCGTCATCGTTGCATTACCTTGTTGACTCAAATGAGGCACTGTGGAATTTTCGCGAGTGAGTTATGACTGCCACACAAACGCACGTAATTATGATTTATGCAAATTCCTCGGAATTGAGAACACCACCACGACGACGACGATGGAAGCAAAACCTATCCCAATCAGTAGGAAGGGAGCAGCGTAAACGGGAAGAAAATGCTTTTTTTCAGCAGATAAAAAATGTTTTTCGAGTAGGGATTACAGACGGAGGAAGGGGAGGAGTATTCCAAAAATGGAATGCCAAGTGGCTTCTAATAATCGTAAGTATGATGGCATACCTACCTTGCAAGTCGCCAGTTACGTAGAAGAGCAATGAAATGTACGAAAAATAATGAGGGTAGATTTTAAATTGAGGCAGCATCCTGTACAAGTTATTAGCGGCAAAGTCGTTGGGATCAATTTGTCGAGTGGATGAAATAATGATGGAGGAAGCGTCTAATATTCTTTGTAAAAGTCTGTGGAAGTTGGGCTTGGATACAACCTTCTTTATAGCTGAGATGGAAATCAATAAATTGATAAGGTGTATATATACAGTTGAGCAGTCATTGTGGGTGAGTAGTATTCTGTCAGATGGACAAGAAATCCTTTAATGACTCATCGGCTTCATTAAATACGGTGGGTGAAGAGGATGAGTGAAATATAGAAAACCTGGAATGAGTCCCGGAACTCCCGGATAACTCCCAACCCGGATGTTCCATATAAACAGGGGTAGTAGTAAGATTATTATATACATACTGAATCCGAATACCACTCGTCTCTTACAGAAGTCGAGAAGTCGTGAACGGAGCTGGCTGATGATGGCTGATATATGTAGAGACTCAAGGATCGTTTCCATCATTGTCTGTCAAAGTACCCCTCTCTTTCCCCCACGCCCATCGATCCAATTCTGTTGCGGAGTTGCTAATGAATCACCTTGAAAAGTATAAATTTGAACGTTTATTAAGCGAATAAAAAGTTTTGTCATTAGCGTTTGTCTTGCGTGGCGTTTCGCAGCCGACAATTTGAACTCAACAACAAGTCCAATGCGCGGTCGGTCTTGAGGATTTGGCGATGATGATAGTGGTGGTGGTGGTGATGGTGATGTTCGGATGGATCGGATGTTGCTAATTTAGCTCATTATTAGCATAGCTGTCGACGCTGCTGATTGTGCTGATTATTGATAGTCCGACGTCTCACGGATATTTCGGCAATTAAAGAATTTACCAAATCCGCATTCCAAAGTGATTGAACTGCCAGAAGATGTTTCAGATATAGGAAATCCAAATTGTCGGCTGTTGTGTTGACTGACCGACGACGACGACGAGACCTTTCCTTGTGTGCAATTTCAAACGATCTTAAGAATAAAGATCGAGAGAATAACAAACAGTGCAGTTTACGTGAGAGTACCACATCATGCATGCGTGACAAGGTTGAAACGTAAACCTATCATCAACAAAAGTCCTTGCAATGAATAATTTGCCTTGCATTTCACGTATGTGACAAGTACGAGTATGTGACGACGCTTCCCAAAACATCAAATTCATTATTTTGAGCTGAACAACCATAATTTTTGACACGAAACTACAATATTATCTTTCAAAGTTTGCATAAAACTTTAGTACATTTAAACTAGATTTGTTGATGTAATGGTGCAGATGCATTTGATAACAACTCTGATGCGAATATATTTTGTGACTCATGACTTCAAGATAAAATCATACTATCAATTAACTTTCCCATAATATTTATCAAGAGTTAGGTTAGGGTTGCTACAGTTGTTTATATAATACAGATTCGTATTTTGATTAGCGGATTTCCATTCAGAAATGGAAGAGTTTACAAAATTTATTCCGTGATGTTAATTTTCATGGTGTGGATACTTGTTTGTCTTCCCACCTATAGAGAATAAATTTGACGGTCTCAACTGATGAGACTGAGTGAAACATAAAGCATGGGAAGTGTAGTGTCAAATTAGGTTATATGGAATGAATCTGTTTGTACCATTGCTGAAAGTTATTCCTTAAAACTCACACTGTTTGTAATATACGATTTTCACTAAAGTAATGTATTTTACCCACATTGATCCTTACGATGGAATTGTACATTTAGGTACTTCGAGCTCATCGAGC
>JAANSN010005397.1:0-12549 GCA_036850665.1 Dicranocentrus wangi | reverse complement strand
TTTGTCACGTTACTAATGGGCTTGTTAGCTGCGTTTGGATCATTTGTTGTTGAGCTTGGACGCCATGTTTACAAGATTAAGAAAAACAAACTCATCAGGATGGTAAATAAGGAAAGTAAATCTACAATAGGATATGAGGAGGAAGCGACTCGAATCGTGGACGTTCACTCACCAACTCGGAGCTCCTCCATGTCAAATGTTTGCTGCAAAATAGCGTGATAGATTATAAATCATAATTATAATGTAATGCATGAATACACAAAAATAGTAATATAGTAATATATTGAAATACGATAATAAATGGAAACCTTACATATCCTAACAGTGCGAATTCTGAGGTTTTGCAATGTACTTTAAGCGAAATAAGCGATATGGGTTCGCCTTGTCACAAGGGGAAAGTTGACCTAACGGAGGAATACACAGCTTACCCTCCATTCCAGACAATCATTTAAAAATTCCATTAGGCGTGTTTATCAACAAGCAAATTTGTAAAGCTGATGATGATCATCCTAATAATTAATAAAAACAAATTAGTTTTCCCAAAAAAGGTAGGATATGATATACGCCACAGAGTCTGTGCTCAGCTTGAGTTAGATTTCTTTCACTGGGAATGTCTTCGGAGCGGCAGACAATTTCATTTTTTAATGCGTGAAAATGTTATTAGAGAGTAAGACCTGCCCAGCAACTTCTCCTTTCTCTTACTTTGAATGCGGATACACATCACCGTTGACACCGTTCCGCGTTGCATGGAGAAAGTCCTTCTTTTTAAGATTCTCTAGAGTATCAGGCTTTCTCCTCAATCCAGTCCCAAAATTGTTCCACCTCCAAAAATACATTGGGCTTGCAAGTGTGTTCAACATGATTTATAATACTTGAGTGAGTCATTATTGGCGGAAAAGAGCATACTCTGCAAAGTACGGCGTAGCCATCAGAACTCCGCCATATTGTGGGTCCTCCGAAATTGCAATTGCCCGCATCCAGAGAGCAAATACATCGTTGTTGATCTTCAAATATTCGTGTTAGAACCACGAAATTCTTCCACTTCCCCTTGAAAATCCCTCCCGTGATACTGATACTCATCCCCCCAACACGGCTCCATTACCACTTCCCCGTCTCCTCCAGATATTTCTTGTCAGGCAACGCTGCTCTGTGCGTTTCGTTCTGCTCGTTTATTTCTGCGACCAGTGTGACGAGGAGCAGTCCCTGCATGAAGTTGTTGAGACAGCACAAAGCCAAAGGTCCAATATGACGGTTCCTGTAGCATCTGTCCCGGAAGGGCTCATTGTAGTCCACATGCTCCCCTCCCACTCCAACTATTTTGGATTTAGCACAGATTGATAAATTCACTCCACTATCCCTGCAAGTTATTAAAATACTTTCCACAGTTTGACAACCATTAAATACCAAACATGTCCAGTCAACTTCCTTTTAAGGCTAAAAAATAATATCTCTAACTATACCTTCACCGCGCTTCACAATGGACCTTGCAACACTTTCGAGTCGTAAGACGCTGTTATTCTATTGTGAGCCATAGGTGTGGTGCGGTGTGATGGTTTAAGAGGGAAAATTGGGGCGACCACAATCAGATCTTGCTTAGTAAATCACTAAACCCGGCATAAATACATGCTCGGAATTATAGGATCAAGCAATTCTAATAACATGATAAATTATTCCAAATCCTTGGCAAGGAATGTGGTTGAAATCAAAAAATTCTTGCATGCTGCTGTTTGTCTTTCCCGATTTTCGGTTTCCAGCGAGTCCAATTTAGTTATGTTTTTATACAAAACAGTTATTTTCCCGTACCGCAATCATATTGTCCGTAAGGACTAGACCTAACCCAATTTTTTCCTTTTTGCTAAGATTTTCAACATAAGAAACCTTCATCATTGTTGTTATTCACTCTAATTAAGGAAATCGTGCCATATTCCTTTAGTTGAAAAGTCGGGAGTATAATTAAAGCCAAGGGAAAGTATTGAGCGCTGTCAATACGTCCATCACAGACGTATAATCTTGTTTAATTATCGGCACGCGTGGGAGCCAAAATGCCAAAACCAGCAAACCCTTGGGGTTGGTGACATATTATTGGTGACAAGGGTTTTCTGCGGAAAAATTTTCCGTGATAATTTTTCCACGCCAAATATTACAGATTCTAAAATTTCCACGGGCCAGGTTTTTCAAAAATAATTCATTCCACGAAGAAAATTGTTGTGCTAAACAAATCTTTAATATGCAATAGCTATTTTCTTCAACACAAATTTCCACAGTAAAATTATTTCACCATAGAATTAGGATGAATTAACAAGCTAACTCTAAAATGCTTTGGGTGTTGTATTTTTGTCGAAAATTTTACAAGACATCCTATTTCTTTGTTGCAAAATTGGGGTATGGGTGTGACGTGCTCAATGTGAGAAGCTACGGGAACATATTATATATTATTTATTGGAAATATTTATTAATGACAATAAGCCCGACAAACAGTGTATAGACAGTGCAGTTTTGATTATTTCTCATATCATGTGTGCTTTTTTGAAAAGCAAAGTGTCGAAAACTCGAGCAATCGAGTTATACCTATATCTGATTGTTCTTCTGTTTCGCCGCGCACCTCGAGTTATTTTCATTAAAAATAGTCCTACATGCAATATAACATTTTTTGTTTAAGCCCTCACATCGTGCTGGCTGTCATTTAAAAGATTTTAAAATTTCGGTCAGCTCGATTTTGTCCATAATGGAAACCATGAAAATATAAGCCCAAGTGATGTGAATGATGAAAGCATTTTTAAAAATCTATAAAACACGTGTCTGCTAGAACCGGAGCAGACAGACAGATATGCCACTGACAATTTTAGATTAGCACACAGTAAAATTATCCCAGGTAAGGAAATACTACTCGTTTCTATCATGCCAGGGGGACGATATAATTCAGTTACCTTCTCTGTGAAGGTCCTGCTCATATTACCATGGAAAATGAAAAATATTGGCGAAGCCAAGCACTTGACATGGAAGAGTTCATTAGATGTATTTAAATACAAAATTGTAAGGTGAAATCATTTTTCATGGAAATTTGGTAAATGCTTATTGTGTGTTGTCTGAAAAATTGATACGGAAATTTTTGTGTGGAACAGAGTAACCGTGAAAAATACAATGCATTCAAGTCGAAAATATGATTTGTGGAAAAAACATCACCGAAAATTTACCCGTGCAAAAGTGTAGTCACGTAAGAAATGTCTGACTCCATTTTCACTTCAATGCCTCAGTTCTTTCATGTTTCCTGAGAAAACTGAAACATTTACTTTATCGAATGTTGCAAACTACAAGCCGAAGCATCAATAAAGCAAAAAATGTAATAAATACTTAATTTGAGCTCGGGCTCTTTTTTTCGTGGTTTCGTGGCAAGGAAATTTTTCCTGTTGTCAGTCGTACTTGCAAAAACAAAATATGGGTATATGGAGCAGACAAAATAATAATGCAGAATCGTAATCTAAATGCGCTCGTTTGATTTGCGTTTTAAAATTCACAATAATTTTGCGTAAAATTAAGTCGACTATAATTTTATCAACATCAATAACTTTATTCAATTTACTGTGTATGCATACGCGACTGACATTACGGTAACTTCCCTTGTTTGCTACGATTAATCTAGTCTGATACTTGTCAACGTGGAAATAATTGGCCACGAAACGGATAAATCGATAATCTTTTTTCATGAACAATTTAATAATTACCTAGCTTATTATTATTATTATTATTAGCTGAGCAATATTTAGTTTTCCAACCCGTGGTTTGAGCAGCTCCGTTACTGAAGCAGTTTGATTTTGAAATTCCTCGTACCATTCTCATTCTTCGTTTATTCCACAACTTCTAAATTATGATTCCTGCTAAATCCATCGGAAATATAAAGACTACATACAATTTAATCGGCTGCTCCAAATCAATTCCGCTCGAGACCGTGCAGAACTACCCAGAACTAAAATTGAAATCAACTTCAAAACAGCCCGTCAACCAGGTGGTATCGCTAGTCACAATTTTCCACACAATATTCATTCTTGTCCGATTTTATCAAGTGATTACTTCCAATTCCGTAAGGTTCTTCCTGCTTTTTGTGCACTTTGGCTGGGTCAACCTCTTTCTCATATTTTCCATTCAACACGTGATCCTCGTCGTGCTTAAAACAGAAATCCAAGTGTACTGCAACGGCCTGTTTAAGTTTTACTCAGGTTATTTTTCCATGCCGGGAGCTCGTCCTCTGGACAAGGAGCGGCGACGACAGTATAAAAAGCTGATTTTGCTGGACATTCTACTTTTATTGATCATCCTTGAGGGGATCTTTTTGACAATTCTGATTGCTCAAATGCACATTATGTACTCCGATAGCTACAACCTTATTTTTTCTCTCATCCCTCCGGAAGAGGTGACCGCCTTGAATCCAATCCTCAGGCTTCCGTTTGGACTTTATGAAATCCTGATTTTTGGATCCAACTGGGGCACCCTGATTTTCTTTGTGTCGGTCCATTTCATTCACATCCTGTGTACCAACGACTTTCTACTAATGCTCCGGCGAAATACGAAAAAGGGACGGATAAAGCTGGACAAGTTGGTGTGGCATTATAGAGCGCTTCAGCTCCTCCAGAATCAGTACAATCAGTGTATGGGCGCGATCCTTCCCTTCCTCCTGCCCATTGCCGCGGCGCTAATGTTGGCTGGACTGATTGGCTGCATTCAAATGGCGCGTGTCAACGGAGGTCTGACCGGACCGGAAGTGATTATTTTACCCTTCTTGGCGCTAATGCTTGGGGTGCTCCATGCTATATACTATGATAAGGCAGGGAACATCCATCAACTGTCGTCGATTTATAAAAGGAGTGCCCGAAAGGGACTCTTTGAGGCTGGGCTGAAGCCGAAGATACACCTGTCAACAATGGCACCTCTAGTCGTCTCGATTGGCAGTTTCTACAAAGTTAAAAAGGTGACTGTGGTTAGCTTTATGAGTTGGATTTTGGTGGCTACCTCGCGACTCTCTGTGCTTCACTTTAACAAAAGCAAGGATCGCTTCTGAAATGGCTATACTCGGTGTTTACTTTTCACTGTTAGGGATTCGAGATGGAATATGAAAACTCGTGTTGAATTCACTCGTGTGAGTTTTCACAACCCACCCAAACCCAATCACGTAATTAATGGGACTGAGCCTGACTAATAAATTAATATTAGATCCCCATTAAACCGATAGGAAAAAGGTTTTCTTCGTATTTGTCCGAATATTTAATTCAACGAGAAGATTGTAAAAGTCAAATGGATAACTGCAATTGGACGAAAGGACACAATGAGACGAGACACACATAATACGAGCCAAAATGACATTTTCAAGAAAATCATGTATTTAAGTTTAAAATCGTCATATCGTTAAAACGGTTACGTAGTATTTCAATATGTTGTCACCATGATAATCAGTGTTCAAATACATGTCCAATGATAATATCACATGATATATGCTGACATTAGAAAAAAATGAAGTAGTAGGGGGTTTTAACGGGGGAATTTGTTTTAAAATCTTGGAAACTGTGGCTGCTTGAGTCATCACAGACAGGCAGACTAGACTTCTTAAGCAAAGATTGCAAAAATAAGGAATAAACAAACAGTTCCTTTAAACCTCCACGTATGTATACACTTAATTCAAGCGAATTAGAGTGTCGGTTTTAGCTTATATATTAAGCTAGACTATTTAGTAGATCAGTACATTTAGTAAGTGACGCGACACTTACCATCTGTCCTTTCAAAGAAGATAAGAAAAGGAAAAATGAGAAGAGAAAGAGAAGAGAAAGATAATGAGAAGAAAGGGAAATGATGAGCGCTATGAAGAGACCAAATGGAAGGGGCGTAAAATTTCCTAAAAAAGGGAAGGAAAAAAGGACCATGTCATGTTGTACACAACAAACAAAAATATTTACATCAGAAACCTATCTATTCTTCTAATAATAAGTAATCACGTAACACAGGAATTGTTACGGCAAGTCAGTTGGGTAAAAACAAGTACTTGTGAAAGTGAAAAGCGTTGACAATATAATAATGCCTTGATAATAAAGAATTACACCTGAGAATTACCGTACTATTTTTCCAGAAAAAAGGTACAACCAAAACGATTTTCGAAAAAAATATTCCTCAGCCCATTATATTCATTAGTAAAGTTTTTGGAAATTAACTTGATTACAGCGAGCAAACTATCATTACGCTAATGTCCAAGTTTCAGTGAAATGGATCGGCGTGGGTGTATTTTTTGGGTCACATTGTGTCTCTGCTTATGCGAGTAATTTTTGATGTTTCCTTCACCAACTTTGGATTTCTTCTCTTAAGCTAAGATATTATCTTTTGTTTTCTGCTTATATATACACGTATGTTGTATTTTGAGTTCATTTCAAGCCTCCAAATATGAAACGAATTTGTTGTGTGGTCTCGACATTTGATAGAAAGTATTTCAGAAACACTGCTGCGGCACTAGATTTTCTATACCTCAGTATTTTTCCTATGCATTTTCATTGCTACACAAAAATTGTTGCTTACAGGGTTAGAGGCCAAAATACTATTTTACTTTATAGGTATTATGACAAATCAACACAGCTGTATCCTCTACTTAGTAAATTGCTAAAAGCAATTACCTAGTCGTGACAGCAACTTAGAAGTTAATGCAAGCTTAAATCAGAAGTTGGGAGCGCAAGTTTAACCTTCAAACCTGCTTTAACCCACACACTAATTGTCTATTCATTTTTACGAGCTCGCCAAACGACTTATTATCATCAGTATTGGCTATATTATCGGTCAATTAATTTTCATTTTTTCAACAAGATAGATTGAATACATAGATAGTTACGGTAAATCCGTAACACGTAACACAGTTGTCACATAAAAGTTAAAATAACATTTTCATCATGTTGCAACTGTTGAAATTTCTTGTCCCCGCTCTTGCCGTGTCATTAACTTCCTCATTTGCCATTCCTCTGGAGCCAAGTTCCACCTACGCCCCAACCGCCTTGGAACAAATGGATCCCGGATTCGCCAAAGAGGTTGTGGAGGTGCCCCTGGAGACAATGCAGTCAGTGTCGCAGGCTGTCCAACATGTCGCCAAAATCGCGGTGGAGACCCCCGTCAGCATTTTTATTCGCAAGCTGGGACAAACGCCAACGGAAACGGGGATGAAGGACATGTTTCTCCACGGGATTCCCACCGTGCTGCGAGAAATCTTTACTACCTTCATAGGCGGTCTGGCGTCAGCGGTTGTTGGGTTTGAGGCCTTGATGGACAGGATTACAACGTCGATAAAGGACTTTCGGGGGAATAATGCCACCTTCGCAATGGTCTAAAAATAAATAAGTTTTCGGTTGTCTTATCGCATTTTTCGTTGCTGAATAAATGGACGATGAGGATTTATGGATTTTTATTGACACTGGCCCAATTCCCACTTATTTCATGGGCTCAATTAAATTTAATTGGTGGCTCTGGGTGCTCATAAATAACTGATTGTATTGCCATTCACCTCGCCTTACTTCAAGGTTTTTCACAATCTCCAATGGGAAAAATCAATAATCCTTTTATGCACAAAAAAATGCATAATAAGAAAGAGGGTGAGAAGCCAGTTTTTAGGAAAAAGGAAAAGATCATAAGCTCCCCTTTGTTTTACAACAACCCAACAAGGGTAATAAAATAAGATGTCTCAGAAAAGAAGGGATGGGGACTTTGGGATGAATGCACAGCTGCACCCAACACCATGCAGTCCTTCATGGATATTTTAACCCAAATGGAGAATAACTTAGTGAACTCTAAAATCCATGTACACCAATACGCGTAATATTATCTTTAGGTACTTTTGTTTTTCTTGTCAACACAGGACTGAATGGTCCTACGTTCATGAACCTTTTTCTGTTATTGATGATTCTCAGANCCGATCTTTAGGTACTTTTGTTTGTCTTGTCAACACAGGACTGAATGGTCCTACGTTCGTGAACCTTTTTCTGTTATTGATGATTTTCAGAATTTCCTTTGTTTTAGTGGTATAGTTATGTAAGTAATACATGTAAATATATATTTTAAATGATGTACTTGACAAAACTGGAATGATTTTTTTGAGACCGAACTCGAGTATAAAAGAGCCGAGATTTTAAGGAAAAGAGGGAGTAGGGTTTTATCTCTTGAGCTCACAAGTTGCGAGAGAGACCTATTGCGAGGTGAATTTCCGCAACTAAGGTTGGCATTATGTTGAGCTAGGGCAATATCTTTTGTAAAAGACTGAATATATGAATGTGAAAGTCTTGAATAAAGTAAACGCGTTGTTTCCCATCCCGTACATATACTGCTACTCTACCACACCGGACCTTGTCATTTACGTAGCAATAACGGTATGTATCATCTTAACATTTTGCACATACTACCCGGTAATACCCGCACAACAAATAAGTATGGGTCGGACCGTGCACAAGCATCGATGGCTTTTCTACAAGAATCTCTCTGACATGGATTTACTTAAAGACATGTCATTGGCCTTGTCCAATGGGGAGTCATCCAATGCCTGTCAACAATGAGCTCCTGATTATGTCACAATCAGAGAAACTGCAACTGCCAGTGTTAAAATGTTGTGCATCATATGGAGAAACAACAAGAAAGTCTTAGCAGCTATTATACCTGCAAAATATAAAATTCCCTCAAATTACGAGAAAATTTTAACATGCTTTCTATATTATCTATTATATTAATGCGAAAGATTTTTTGGTGTTGTCCATTCAAAGGTTTTTTATTTCTAATCGTACAGTAACGTATGAGATATCACAGAGTTATTTTCAAAGTTTTCATTCCCCTATTTTAAAATTAAGGTTAAAGGTTAAAAAGGACAAAGTTTTGCCGTAATTTTACGTTTTGTTTAATTATGCAGCTAAACTTCACGTAGGAAATCATCATGAAGTATCGAACAAACATAGAGGCAACAATTTACCACATTTTAAAACTGTAAAAGTGACCCCTGACCACGAGAGGTCAACAAAGGCTACCTAATACATGACACATCAATTGTGTATAAGTTTAACATGCTGAGTTCCGTAGGGGCGCTACTTTTTTGTTTAAACGTATGCTAACCAACATTGCTGCTGACACAATGCCTGGTTCGACTTTTTAACTACCTCGCAACATAAGAAATCTGTTATTGAAATATTTAATTTGACTGAAATAATTTTCCTGATTCAAACTGCCGATTACTGAAAAATAAACCCTTTCGATTTATTCACGACTTCAATATATGCAATTATATTATATATATATATGCGGTCAATATGCTGACGGGCACGATCACTTGTTAAATTTATTTATAAGTAATTTATTCTCATAATAATATATGTACATCCTCATATTATATATGCACGAATATTTATATATTTAGTGGGCCAGTGAGAATGTTTTTCAATTTTGCAGAATCAATATTTATATACAATTCGTTGTCACCTCCAACCACGACACAAGTCTTCTTACATTTATAATTTGATTGCTGGTGCTGTGTCGTGTTATTGTATTGATGCAAAATTTTTGACTGGGCTCCCTACTCGACTTTGACTTCTTCCACGGGCGATGATGATATTTTCTTGCGAACCACAATCTCCTTGGCGTAGTCGCCGTCCTCAAGAATCACGACAAAAGCTTGAAATCCCAGCGCTAGCCCCTTTCTAATTTCTAGTAGAAACACGACAATGCAGCCAAGGAGGAGAGAAAGCAGCATGTAAAACGCGACGACAATGTTGTCTCTCAAGGAGAGCTTGTGGGGGAGCTTATTTTGGGAGGCTCTGTTAGACGCTGTAGTTAGCGTGTCGTTCCAGGTGGCCACCCGTTCCAACCATCCCTCCCACAAACTCACCATTCCGGAATGAGCCAGAGACTGTAGCCTCGTGAGGAAAGTTGCTGTGGGTAGAGGAACATTCTGGAAATGAAGATTTCGAAATGAGCTCCCAAAGCCCTCTCTACTCACAGCTATCTTCTCCTCGGGAACGCCCATTTTTACCAAATCGTGACTCATGTCGACTATTTTGTGATGCACATTTGCATACGCATTCCTTTTGCATTTCGAAATGACATTTGAGTAGTAGCCAACTTGAGACATTCTTTTCTCTTCTTCCAGTGTTCCAGGTCGATACACGGACTGGAGGAGTTTAGATGTCATGATTTTGTCAAACTTTCCGTAGTATTCCATCCTCAGAAAGGCGTCCAGCTCGGTAATTATCCGATCCGGAGGAAGGTTTTCGGACGTGCTGTTTTGAAACAAGTCCCAGCTCAGAATCCCCTCCGCCATACTCCCAAGTGTCCCGACCGAACTTTGAATTTTGTCCGAGAATATGCTAATCTCGTGCTTGATCAAATCTGCAAAGGTTTCCATTTTCGATTTTGGAAGAGGAGCGGTCATCTCTTGGATCGTTTTCCCTTCGTACAGCTCCTTCAGGAGGATCATGACAAGGATCCAGGCACCACAAAGTAGCTTACATTTGTGTATCAGGTTAGTGCCTTGGGTGAGGAGGAGCGTCATGATCATTACCAGATTGCCAAAGGTGTCTCCGGGACTGAGGGACCGGTTGGTGGCTTTAGAAGCAAAAATATGTGTGATGATGCCGCTCGAAGCTCCTAACAGGATTAGTGCTATCCACGTGGCGGTGTCATAAGCTGCAAAAAGTCCAAAGCTCAGGCCTCCAGACTCTTCGATGTCAGCACATGAGATGAAGTGCAATGCGTTTCGAGGATTTGAAAGGAATACGAAGCTAGTTGCCTCTAGAGCATCATCAAGCTCAACTAATGGTGTCAAGGAAAACGCGACCGATTTGTAATCCGATATGAATGTAGAATTCGGGAAAAGTAAATCTAGGAGTACAAGCTGAAGAGCAAAGTTCCGGTCAAAACCTTGTCTCAGGTGGGGCAGATCATTAAATTTGATTATGGGCTGACGAGCCGGTGCTCCAACAACTGCCCAAGTCGTGGTTGCATGACCAATATGCTGATAATTTTGAAGATTTTTCAATTCCAAGTTGGATGAACCAAACAATTTTGGTCTAAATGCTGGCAGCCAACATTTCTCAGCATATCCATCGGATTTAATCCAACTCGTGCAGGACAGATGGGAGGCAACTACTGTTTCAAGTTCAAAGTGTGGATATACAAGTGTCTTGCTCACCGCATACACGCCGATTTCAGAGCGCGAGTCTAAAACAAAAAGTATCTTGGTTGGAGATGTGTACAGGGGAGGCCATCTCTCCTTTCCGGTAATTTGTGATTGCCGCCACGCCTGGTCAATAAGTAAAATGAAATCTAGCTTCAATTCGTACCTCGTAAGATCTATGAACTCTTCTCGTATAATCACTCCGTGGTCATTAACCGAATGAAGGGAGGCTTGAAGAATTTGTATTTGGAAATGGTTCCTTCTTGGGAATGAGCGCCAAGGCCGTCGAATTAAGGATTCATGGTACGGAGAGAAAAACCAAAGTGGAAAGGGACGATAGGTTGGACGGTTGTTGCGGTACGTTTCAGGTGCAGATCTGACGTGGAGAACCCACTCGCGGGTGCACAATCTTGGCGGTATGAATACTTGCACAGAGCAAACCTGGCGAGGTGGCGGGTCGCGGGGAAACGAAACCTTGCTGTATTCCTCCACTATTTCCAAAGGAAAGAAGTATCCGCTCCATGTACGACATCCGATTGGGGTCTCCTTAGACCAACCCTCAGCATTTAGGTACTTTGCTACGGTGCGAACGACAGGAAAATCCAGTGGTTCAACTACAAAGCTGTAATCCGGATTAGCATCAAGGCTCCCCAACTGCAGGAAACACGAATTTTGGAATTCAATCAATCTTCTCCAAAACAAGTATCCACCAAAAGGAATATAACCTAGCTCGCTGACTAATAGTTCATTTTCTGATGATCTAACCCTTAACTATATCCTGAAGAGCGCAAAAGGTCACCTGTACATCGCTGAAAACAATTCTTCCCCTCCACTCAACCGGACCTTATCGAAAATGTCTGATATCAAAATATATATAATAATAACTCGTGAGTAGATCTTACCCTCCAAAACCTCTTCACTCTCCTTGCTCTCTTCTTATCCCTCTCCCCGTGGTCCGTCTCATTATCCCCACTCTCCCAATCGTCTCGCTCCTCCTCATCCTCCACAATCTCTGGTTTGTGTCTAGAAAGCCTGTCGTCTTGCATTGCTATAAACACAATTAGCTGTACAGTGCATCCCTTAAAAGCCTCTAGTGGTTTCTGGAGTTCCAGGAGGTTTTTCGGTCTCGGAATTTCTATGCCAAGTGTAACTTTACTGAATAATAGATACAGAGAAATGTATATTGCCAAAGACATGGTGACTGTCGGGACAATCTTTCCACCAGCGAGGGTCAAATAGTAGAAAAATTGTTTCTAGTGTTTCTCAATAAATCACAGTGGGTTGAAATTCTTGCAAAAAGTGCAGATCTGTGCAGAGAAAAGCAAAATCTCTAATTGAAAACGTATGGGATACGAAATATAAAGGTGGAGGGAAAATACGTG
>JAANSN010005396.1:0-12549 GCA_036850665.1 Dicranocentrus wangi | reverse complement strand
TGTGTGCTGTTTGTGTGGAGTAGCATAGTATTTTATGTAAAATAAACTGCAATTTTGTGTAGCACAAAAGTACATTGATAAAAATAGACTTGGTTCTTCCTCGTGTCTCTTTTAGTAAATAAATCATAAAATCATTTTCTTTCCGTAACTAGTTGTAATCTAACGTTTTCGTGTCGTCCCCAATTAGCCTTTCCCTGAGTTCACATTTTATTTAGTACGTATTTATTTAGTGGGCTATTTTTAAAATGAAAAATTCAATCAAATTTTCTTCATTTTAACAATTTCAATTTCTGCATTTGCAATTCCGTATGGAAATCCATTTATAGAAATTCTTGGTGTGGTAACGGTAAGCGTTTGGGATTTGAGGAGACGATCGATATTTGATTGCGGCGTAAGCTGGTATAAAGTGTGCATTTTGTTTTTCAGGATCTTCAGGTACGGACTGTTGCTGGACGCTTTGCAGGAAAACCAGGACGAAAGAGTTCAAATGCGGAGTGGGATTCATTGCGGTGAAGCGTGACTACAGATCCTGCAAAAAAACCTCCCGTAATACGTTTAAAAATGGCATCGCCGAGTAAAAACTCATATTGCAATCCCATCTATCGCTTATTGCTAAGCTGTCCTTTGACGTTTGGCGTAGGTCAAGTCATCCTCCATTGAGCTTATATACACTCATAACAGAGATCAGAATGCAATAAATATGCAATTTGTTTGCCAGATACGTTTTATTGTTGAGTTGACATTTGACCTTTGGCGTAGGTAGTACTGCCATCCATTTCCTCCGTTGAGACAATATATACCCATAACCGAGATCAGAATGCAGTAAATACAACTTGTTGCCGAGATATGGTGTAACAGGGATTTTATGCTAGCCTTTGACCAACTTCCGGCTGCGCCAGTATGCTCAAACCCACACTTGTCCAAAGTATTGTAGTAAGGAAGCAGTGTGCGAAGTTTCAATTTGAAACTCCAAAGTGTTGTTGAGTTATGCAGTTAAAACGGAGCGACCGACGGACAAAGTGGGATACTAATAGGCTACGCCTAATAAAGTGCAGCAAGTACTATAATCGGATAATCGGACACTCCTAAAGCAGTAGAAAGCCCCCAATCAACCTATAAACGGTTGCGTGACAGAGACGGACAGACATGGCAAGATCATAAGGTCATCTTTGCTTCGCAGCGAGCTAATAATCAGAAACAAAGAACATGCAAACTCGACAAATATGCAGAAATTACAACAAGTGGGATACTAATAGGCTACGCCTAATAAAGTGCAGCAAGTACTATAATCGGATAATCGGACACTCCTAAAGCAGAAGAAAGCCCCCAATCAACCTATAAACGGTTGCGTGACAGAGACGGACAGACATGGCAAGATCATAAGGTCATCTTTGCTTTGCAGCTAGCTAATAATCAGAAACAAAGAACATGCAAACTTGACAAATATGCAGAAATTACAACAAGAATTTATAAGTCATATTTTAAAATCTACAACAACGTTAGCTATATACGGTATGCGCTTCGATCTTCATACATCATTCAGTAACATCAAGTCTCGATTCTATGGTGGAAGAAACATCTGAGAAATGCGAATTTTCAAAATTGAATATACAGGGAAACCGTATTAAAATATTAAAGATAAGTATCATCAAAATCTACGTACTCGTTTTGGGAACAGTGAATCACTAGCTCCAAGTCCCTTCGATAATTATAACTGAATGCACTTCCTACCTATTTTCTTATCTAATCTAGATAGAGGAGCACGATAGCAATGTTTTTGTACCAATTTTTTTATTACACAAGAACCAGAAACATGCCTCCCCCGGTGAGAGCAAGGACATAATGAAAACTAACAATTTTCTTTTCACCATTTCCTTGCCCGCAATTCGTAAAATTAAGAATAAACGAAAATACCGTGCCGCTTTCTCGTTTTCTAATAATCAGTAACATAAACAACAAACATGCAAACTTGATAAATAATGCCAAAATGGCAACAAGAATTTAGAATTCATATTTTAATAAAAACTACAACGTAAGCTATTACGCTACATGCACATACTCATGCATCCTTCAGTAACTCCAAGTCTCGTTTTAATGATCGCGGAGGGGACAGCGAAAACGACAAGCTGGGAAAAGCGAATTTGCAAAATTGAATATACAGGGAAACCGTATTACAAATGCGGTATTGCTCTGATTAGAAATGCGGAGACCAGCAAGAAAACATCCAAAAATGACCGAATAATTCCTTATATTAACTTTTCCGTCCCTAGACGATAGAACTAAAAGGCCATGCCAAAACTAAAATCTTTGTTACTCACAACTTGTCCCCAACAAGCTTTACAATGGCAGGGACAAACTTTACCAATTTTCAAAGACGGATGTGGTACTGGCTAACATATTTCAGTGTATCTCGCTATTACATTGACATTGACGATCATGGTAATTACAAAATAAAAAAACCTGGATGTTTTCGACTTTGCCTGTACTACTTCTTTTGGATTAACACAACGATAAAAATTGTGTACGCCATTCTCACGTATCGTGGTTATCTAGTTGAGGTCCATTTCTTAGACCAAATGAGCATCTGGGATTGGCTCCTCTGCTTCTGTCAGCTTGTTCAAGAGACGAACATGTGGTACCGGAAGTATCCCATGTATGAAATCCTTCATGCAAATTGGAAGATTCAAGAGGAAGTTTTCAGGAAATTGGGCTCACCGGAACATGTCGAACAGCGAATTTTACAAAACGACAAGTCATTATTAGTGATGCACACGTAAGTTTAAAATTTGTGAAGGAATAAATCAGAAATAAATAAATAACGTTTGCCATATATTTTTAACAACAGGACAATCGTATTCGTTGGTTGTGCAGTTTTAATGGTCCAGTTTGCGTCTACACCAAAACAAGCTTTGAATACCTACGCTGTTGTACCACTGGATGATTGGTTTTCAGCAATAATCTTTGCAGCGCATGAGTACATCTTTATGTGGCACATCTGGGCACACGCAGCAAGCTCAATCGTCATTTGTGAAGTTTTTGCCGCTAGTTATACTCACATTATGAGGGAAATGACGGTCACATTGTCAAAATTAATTGCGCTTGGAAGACCAGTGGAGGTTCTAATAGACCGAGATAATCTTTCTGAACGATCAAAAGCGTCTCGACCAACAACCACTGGTTCTCATCACAGACGACCTAGTCGCCCACTTTCGGAGGAAGAGCATCGTCGGCGCAGAAGACATCTCGAAATTTCAAATAAAATGCAATTAAAAATTGTTCGAAGGTATATGAACCCAAATATGAGAGTTCCTGGAACAGAGTACGATATTATGACACTTTTGGGGGATTACAAGAAAATGATGCTGTCCACCACTGCCTTCAACAATTGGATTGGAAAACTTGAAGGGGGAACAATCGCTGCACTTTATGGGCAGTTTGTGTCCGATGTTTTCATGATGATTCAGTTGCTCAAAGAGCCTGAAACGGACTTGATGGCAGTAATTTTCTTTATGGAGGACGCAGGTGTTGGAATGGTCATGCTATTCCGGATGCTAATCATCATTTCCCGGTTGTACCCCGAATCGGAGGAGTTTCTGCACCAGTTTAAAAAGTACCTTACAAACGACATGCCGTCAAAGTTGTATCTCCGAAAGTATCAGAGAACGCTTCGAATTATTGCGTCAAAGTTGGGTGGGTATAGTACGAGACCCATGACAGTTCCGAAGGGGATCAACGCTTTGATGAACTATTACATAGCTGCCGCCATGTGGAAACGTCCGGTGGATAGGCTAACGTAAATAAGATTGAAATGTTTATGTATTTTGAGTACACGAAAATTTGTAATGTCATTCCATCAGTTTTAAATACAACTTTTTACTGATTGAGTCTTTAAAAAATATTTTAATTTTTGAGACAACTTGAGTGTCTCTTACAGTATGCTTATGCTTATTGTATTCAACAGAAATGATCTGCTTGTGTACGGTTTGTGTGTGGAATAGTATTTCCATTTAACGATTTCATGTATTTCCAAGATATTTCATTCCAGATGCGTTACATGTATGCAAACAGCTTTCGTACCTTGATGATGTGATAATAAAATGTCAATCTTACAATAATTGTAATATTATTATATCTTATTCTGAAATATTATGGAAGAGTTTTCCAACAAACAAAAAATGCATCTGTATAATTGTTATAGAACTGGCCATATTATGACAAGGCATACTTTTAATTCTGAAAAGAAAACTAGAATCAAACCTTGTAGTGCTTCTGACGTCATACGATTAAAGGTTGTACCGCTGCTGATAGTGGTTGCAACTTTGAACCCGCATTGATTAAACTTGTCCTTTCCAATTTTTAATGCCGCTGGTGGTTGTCACTTTTCAAATGAATTCCACTCCAGGTTGTATACTTAATATTTTATGTAATCTTTGCTGACTTAAAGGAAGCATGTTTCCCAAAGAATTGCTTATAAATATCAAACTACTAATTGTAAATGCTGACTCAGAGTTACAAATAAAAATCTAATACTGTTGGCATACCAAGACTTCATTAGAGTTCGACATGGTCTATTTATTGCCTATTTGCATATCATTTTATCTAAACAGGAAAACCCACTTGAATGTACAGACGAAAGCTGTATCAAACTAATGAATGCTAATAGCAGTTAGATCGAGGGAACTACCTATGAAATAAAACGGTATGAAATTCCTTCAAATGTACGTATTGTAAATACACCTTTGCTATACGTCACTTCCCGTCGCTACTCTGGACCTTCTAAAACACCGTTTCTGAGCGTCTGACCTAGATATTGTTCGTAATCCTTAGCTGCATTTAATAGAGTTCATGAAAGCTATAAATCATGGCAGTAACGAAATTTATAAATTTTCAACGACAAATGTGGTACTGGCTCACTTATTTTAGTGTGTGTAGATTCTACATTGATCTTGATGATCATGGAAATTACATGATAAAGAAAGCAGGGCCCATTCGCCTCTTGTTGTACTACTGTTTCTGGATAAACACAACCGTCAAGATTGTCTACCTCATCCTCACCTACCGGGGCTACTTGATTGAGATCCATTTTCTGGATCAAATGAGCATCTGGGACTGGCTCCTATGCTTTTCCCAACTGATCCAAGAGACCAACATGTGGTACAGGAAATATCCCTTGTACGAAGTCCTCTACGCAAACTGGAAAATCCAAGCAGAAGTCTTTAGGAAACTCGGCTCACCACAGCATGTGCAACAAAAGATAACGGAGCATGACAAAAGTTTGCTGATTATGCACATGTAAGTATTTTGTGCACTTTGCCAGTAGCAAAGCTGACTATAAAATTAAAATTAATTGCTCCTTCAAAATGTTGAAGATTTGTCTACACAAACACTTACATACTTGCAGGATTATCGTGTTTGGAGGATGCTCATCCTTGATGATCCAGTTTGCTTCGGCCCCAAAGTATGCATTAAACACCTACGCAATTGTCAACTACGACAATTGGTTCATGGCAATCGTATTCGCGGCTCATGAGTATCTCTACATGTTTCATATTTGGTCTAATCAAGCAAGTTCCATCGTGCTTTGTGAAGTTTTTGCAGCAAGTTATACTCATATTATGAGGGAAATGACTGTTGTTTTGGAGCAGTTGATTCGACTTGGTAAACCGGTACAAGTTGCTAGAATTGATACCGGAAAAGGAGGAGATCTGGGAATGTCTCTTCGTCCACTGTCAGAAGAGGAGCATACCCGTCGCCGAAGACATGTGGAAATTTCAGATGACATGCAAGCAAAAATCATTCGACGGAATTTAGACCTCAACACCAAAGTTCCAGGAACAGAGTACGATATCACGACACTTTTGGGGGATTACAAGAAAATGATGTTGTCCACCACTGCCTTCAACAATTGGATTGGTAAACTTCAAGGGGGTACAACGGGCTCTAATTATGGACAGTTTGTGTCCGATGTTTTCATGATGATTCAGTTGCTCAAAGAACCTGAGACGGACTTGATGGCGGTGTTTTTCTTTATATGGAGGACGCGTGTGCTGGTATGATAATGCTATTCCGGATGCTAGTCATTATTTCCCGGTTGTACCCGGCATCGGAAGAGTTTCTGCACCAGTTTAAAAAGTACCTTACAAACGACATGTCGTCAAAGTTGTATCTCCGAAAGTATCAGAGAACGCTTCGAGTTATTGCGTCAAAGTTGGGGGGTTATAGTACCAGAGCTATTACAGTTCCGAAGGGCATCAACGCTTTGATGAACTACTATATTGCTGCCGCCATGTGGCAGCGTCCGGTGGATAGAAGAACGTAAAAAGCGGATAGTTGTTGTTACAACGTTATCATTTGGCTTAGAATTAAACTAAAGTTTGTTCATTATCATTATACCAAACTCTCTGATAAAATTATACACCTGAGCTCGAAACAAATGAAATCAACTAAATATCCTATAGTAAAATACATTATTATATTAATACCCCAACCTCGGAAATAGTAAGACCTGCTGCTTCGAATTGGAATTTACTTGAACTTCCATGATATAGAAACACAATGGTTAATCCGACCATCAAAATAATGAATTCTTGCAATAGTGCAGAAGGCAAGATAGAATACACAATTTGATTCGTATAAATGTTTTTAGCACGAGTGATGAAAAAATAAGGAATGCGATGTATGCTAGAAAACCTTTTTGATTACAAGAATTCTTGCATGCCACATTCCATTTCGTGGAATCATAAACGCGCATTTATTTCACAAGTGCTCTTGCATCCTTTGTTGGGAGAAAAGCTTTTGTGCATGTCTACTATCTGCTTAAAACAAGTACAGCAGTTTAAATGTAGTGATTGTAGGTCAGCCAGCTCATTGTCAGAGGAAAACGTATAGATGAATCTGCACGTCCATTCTAATATCACTCCAGCCAGCTTTCACCGCAAAATCCTCACTTGATTGCATAAACAATAAAACCTCAACTATAGTCTCAAGTCGTCTGCAAATGAATGGATACTGCTTGGTAGTAGGGAATACAGCATAATTGAGCCTGTAGGCATTTCCCATTTCCCATCAGGCTAATGCAATAGCATTTCTCGATTAATTTATTGATAAATGCCTCTGGAGATTTTCAAAGAACATAATACCAAAAGTCCTTGACTTAATTCACAGCCATGTCTATTCGGGCAACTCGTCTTATTATTCCAAATGATGCTAATTCCAATGTTATTCCATTCAAGTTTTAATTGCAAAATGGCCGACTTCTTTTATAAGACAAAGTCTATTATACCCGTAACGCGAATGAATATGATTCTGATCTTAAATGATTCCCAAAGTACCCCAGTAAACTATTAAAACGATTCCTAAACAACATAATACAGAGTCAGAAGTTTCCGCATTTGGTTTGTAAATAATTTTTGGTGGAGAATGAACCAACTATGTTCCGTTAGATTGTTAGGTATTACAATCTCTAGTGAAATGGTATGACAAAACCTTTGTTTATGTCTATTAACATAATTTATGAAATGGGATAGCAGGGAGTGTTTATGTTCAGATAGGCACGAAGAATCATCAATCGTCCTTTTCATTTTAAAGTTGATCAGTAGGCCCATTTAGGTACTTATTTATGCATTTTATTTTTAATAGCTACACAGCCACAGAGGACCTAGTAGTAGTCCATGCCCCGCTGTAATTTAAGCAAGATTTATTATTAAACTGTTATTGATTGTGACCCTGATTTATGGCTTCAAACAAATGATAGTATTTTGACATTAGGATACTTATCTTAAGTAGGCTTAAGAGGTTTTCATTGTCAAGAATGCTTGACTTGACTGGAAAATTGAGGCATGAGAGCCTGACAACTTCCAGGGTGTACATGACATTAGTCGGGCGTTTTAACCACCATTAAATGCCTACAGCCGACTACAGCTTATCTATATTATATTATTTCGCTGAATTAACGGTTTCGCATCGCAATAGTGACTGCAGCATTTGAAGACCGTGGAATCCACTTAAACGTATGCAATAACACGTTTTAACAGAAACATGTAGAGGCGAAAAACGCACGTTATGTGGAGTAGAATCAGGTTTAAAAATAATTGATGCATGTGTCAAAATCTTCTCGTGTTGATCTTTGTTGGAAGAAATGGCAAATGATTTCTTCACTTTTATTAGTAAACCACCAAATAAGCAACCTACATAGTTTCCAATTTGTATCGCACGGATTTGATCATACCATTCATACCTAATTCACTTCCCTCAACCACCCAACACCATTGTAATCATGGCTAGCATTACCGATTATCAGAGGAAATTGTGGAAATATCTGAGCTACATAGGTCTGTGCAGGTACACCATAGAACGCGACCCCATATCTGGAAATTTTATAACCAAGAAAGCAGGCACTTTCAGTACCTTGTTATACTATACGTGTTTTGTTAATGCAATACTCAAAATTTCCTACTTGATCCTCGCATACCGAGGCTACATGCCAGTTCAAGTACACTTTCTCGATCAAATGGGAATGTGGGATTGGTTTCTATGTTTTTCCCAAGTTGTTCAAGAGACAAATATGTGGTTCCGGAAGTACCCAATGTTTGAAATCCTCGGCGCAAATTGGAAAATTCAAGAGGAAGTATTTCAAAAGTTGGGGTCGCCCAAACATGTGGAGAAAGCAATTCAAAGGAATGACCGCAGTTTAAACTGGATGCACATGTAAGTCAACAAAAAAACTTGTGTTTGTTTATTCATCGTAAACAAATTGGGTAAACTGAAAACCAGGAACGTCCTTATATGTGTCCTACTATTTCTTTGTTCCATGAAGTGCTGTGATTTCCTTTGGAACTGTCGCAATCGGCTTGCAATTCTACATAGCCCCAAAGTACGCTGCCCAACTGTATGCCATTGTCCCTTACGACAACTGGTTTCTCCGAGTTATTTTCAATGCTCACGAATGCTTTTTCGTATACCACGTCTGGATTCATCAAGCCTATTCGATTACACTCTGTGAAGTTTTTGCATCCTCGTACACCGAGCTCACTAGGGAAATGACTTTAGTTCTCAAAAGGTTGATCGATTTGGGGGTCCGAGATACAGATCTTAAACAAATTTCCGAAGGAGATGATGGCAAAAAGAAATCCAGGGCGAGCACCCACTTCTCGTGGAAATTCATTTCAAAGAGGAAGCTCGACCCGAAAACGAAAGTCCCTGGGACTGGGTATGACATCATGACTTTGCTCCACGACTACCAGAAGCTGATGCTTGCCACAAATTCCTTTAACAACTGGATTGGGAAGTTGATGGGTCCTACGATGGGCTCAAATTATTCACAATTTGTGTCCGATGTGTTTATGATGATTCAATTACTCAAGGAGCCAGAGACAGACACGTTAGCGGTATTTTTCTACGGGGAGGACGCGTGTGCTGGCATGCTGATTTTGTTTAGAATGCTTATCATCATCTCCAAACTTTACCCAGCTTCAGAAGAATTTCTTCGCACTTTGAAGCTGTACTTGACATACGATACCCCACTGAAGCCCTATCTTCGAAAGTATCAAAGGGGTCTTAGGATAATTGCATCGAAACTTGGGGGATACAAGTGCAAAGGGATCACGGTTCCGAAGGGGATAAATGCTTTGATGACCTGGTACATTTGCGCTGCAATGTGGAAAAGGCCAGTAGACCGAAGAACGTAGAAAGAAGGTCGTCAAATATTGCTTGCTGGCTTCTTGTGGGAAATCAGATTATTTTGATGACGTGCTTGTGTATACACAGAGTGCGAAAATAGAGAGAAAATGTCACTAGAGAAAATGGGACAGTTTGTTGTAAAAGTATCAATAGTCTGGCTATATGGAGTCGGTACCGAGCCAGCCACTCTGAAGCTTTGTGTAAGCTTAAACACTTTATGGCTTTACCTCAAAAACTCATCACACAATTTTAGCCTATATCGTATTAATGTAAACTTATTAGACAAATTCGGAAAAAGTGTGTATAAGATGTTGAGAGCACTGCTCCTCCTCATTCCTATTATGAATTATGGTAATTTTGACATTCAGTTAGAAGTTAAGTAAACTATGAAACAGCGTGTCTAACAGTATAAGCTATAGAGTTGCTACTATATTGCTTTAGTGTATATTGTAGCATTAGCAGAGGTAACTTCCAACTGACGAAGCTCATAATCGGATTTTCCCACGGAAGACTCAACAGCGACTAAAAAGAAAGAGTTGAGGAAGATTAAAACTGAATGAAATTTTACAGCTCGGCGGCGGCAGCTTCTTAAATACTAAGAAGATGTAGACAGTTATACGCATTCTGTTTATGTATGTATTTTTTTCATTCTTACATCACTAAAGACGTAATATACTTTCCTTCCGCTGTCATCCTTTTCCTCGTTTGCTTTCTCCGAGAAAACGAAATCAGGGACATGTTTGTGCACTGTGGCCGGGGAGTACTCATCTTGCAAAATTGTCAGTAGCAAGTTTGATTAAATATGACATAAAAGCATAGTTCATTCCGTTCATAGTTTTCAATGCAGACTTCCTTACTGTGTATATAATTTAATATCTGCCTTTAAAACGGAGAATATGATTTACTTGGGGAGGAAACCATGCAAATAAAATTACCAGCCTCTTTCACGATCCGCTTGTGAGAGTTTCCGTACATGGAGGAACCCTAAATTTCCGTCCACATCATGATCATGTTCACCCACTTTCTAGATACAACACCAGATATCGGGAAGACTTCGCGAAAGATAGTGGTATATGGTGTGCGTGGATACGAGATACGATGATTCTTGATGCATTACCGTGTGGCCCAAGTTCCACAGCCCTTTTTGAAGTTCCATTCCGGCGATGTTATAATAGTATGTGAATTGGGTGAGGGATGCGAGATGAAGATGGAAATGTGGAACAGCATGTTTATTTATACGTTTGGAAAAGCGGATACACTGCGTAGGTGCATCTTTCCCTTTAAGAGACACGCTACGTGAGAGATTTCCTTACAGTTCGAAGTGAGCATCCAACTCGTCACATCATCATTTGAATTCTGCTTTTTAGCGAAAGTGCTCAGGCAGGTTAGCATCAAGTATATATCGCTGTGAATTCTCCTACTGTATGCCGCTTGCGGCATTGTTTTTGCAGCTTAGGAAAAATACGAGCTAATATAAATATTTAAAATCCTGAAACTGCGAAATTACGTCAAAGTGAAATCCAAAAAAGGACTATCAAATTTGAATTTGTAAGGTCGTGTGCACACATAAGCAGCACCTAAAATAAAACAACAACAATAAATAAACAACCATGAGCTCTCTGCATCTGACTTGGTTATCACTCCTCTTGTTCATTTCTGTTACTTTTCTTCACCAAAGATCTTATGGATTCGCTCTCAAAATGGTTCCTGACATGAAGCGAGCAGAGTAAGTCATTCGGATTCTCCTTAATTATTCAATTTAAAAAGTTGTACATGTCCATCAAGCTGAGCTTGAATCTTTGTCATTATATTATTAATGGAGCTGGGTTTGTGGGTGTACAGATCTAACTACAAGTGGTTCAATGTCGACAAGGAGCCAGTTGAATTCACTCCAAATTTCCAGACTCAACTTCATGACGTCGCGTCGTCCGCAGACACAGGGAATGAAAATATCCCTTTACCGCTGGCTTTGAGTTTGATACAGTAAGTACTAAGTACATATCTCCTTGTCGGCTGTCATCAAAAGAATTTGTGTTTTTGAAGTAATGAAGTATAAAAAATGCCACAAAATATTTCTCTGGCATGTCATCCTTAGAACCCTTTTCAGTTCAAAGGAAGATGCTTTTTGTTTACAAAATTTTAATTAAACAAAATTTCACTGTTATTGCTCAATATTTTTGCATAGCTTAAAACTGCCAAAAAACTTTAATTTCAGTGCCAAGAGGGGAATGTTCGATCTTGGAACTGGCAGAGGATACTCCGGATTCCAAGCAATGCGGGGTAACTTAGGATTGGCTTTCGCAAGCCCAGGATCTCATGGGAAGAAGTGAAAGTGCTTTGCACAAAAGTAAAAGTTGAAAGTAGAAAATGTTTCGAGTTTTTGGAGGTATACATATTATATGCATTCAGTCATTTACCACTTACCTTTTACCCTATCTAAATCGAATTCTATTCCATAATAATAATATATATATTCAACATATATTATGCTTTCTTGTGTAAGCATGTCTTTTGATGAAAACTTAATTTTAGTTTCAACGTAGTGTTTGAGGGGAATGCTGACAGTATATAAAGAAACAACTGTTTCAAAAATGAATAAACTTTCAAAAATTTGTAATTATATAAAAGTCTTTATTTTTTAAAGGAAGTCGCTGTGGAAGTACCACTTGACTCCAAACCACCGTTTCATATATGATTTTCATTGCGATCTACCGCAGCTACGTGCCGATTACTACAACGGCGAAAATCCGCTGACTTGTTTTCAGGGGTACTATTAATAGTTGGTGGATTGGTCGGTTGGAGAAGTGCTTCGCCGTAACCCCACTTGACACTTGAAATTGTCACGTTTCGCGTAAAACTCCACTTTGCAAC
>JAANSN010005395.1:0-12552 GCA_036850665.1 Dicranocentrus wangi | reverse complement strand
TTGTATGGTTGTTTACTTCAATTATTATTATGTCCATAGTTCATATACCTATACAGAAAATTGTTTGGGTCGGACGGAACCACAACACCCAAAATATACCATGTGTGAATATAACTCCAATTTGTATATACATTCGTAAATGCCAATGGACATGCATGTAAACCCGATGTTTTGAATAATAATAGTACTTATACAAAGTAAAAATGTATAGGTTAGGTAACCACATCTTTCATTGAAGTAATCTGTTATGTTATGTTGGCCCTTGAAGATCCTGTTTTTCTCAGCCTTTCTGTTAGAGATTTCTTTTTGCAACAACACTCACTAGTACTAGTAACACTAATAGTAATCATCGTGCTAGTTATTATATTATTATTATGCTATACGAAACAAAACACATGTTACCTACATGGCAGTGTTGTATCGTATTGAGGCAGTTAATCATCTAAATCTGGCTTACTTTGTTCTACCTAAGCTCCTTTACAACTAGTGCCTTCCCTATTGCTCCTGGTTCATAGGAGCAAGAACATTAGGGTTAGTCTGAAAACTCCAAGCAGAAAAGTCGCTCCTAAAGTAACACAGAAGCTATATACATATTATTATATTCATCTTGAGGAGACATTACTACCTTGATCTGCATGGTCCAGGGGGTTATGGTCACACGATCTGAAGTGTTCTTGTATACAACAATAACAATAATATTCATTCATCACATATTATATGAAGTGTGGATCCTGGCAATTTCATGACAAACTCACACGGCAAGTGTCCTGATTCACACGAGTGTGCTTGACCATAGGATCCTCAAAATTAGAATTATTGAGTAACTCTGGAAGGGTTACTATATAGCAGCAAGCAGCGCTCGTCGAACTTTAGTTGTTACCTACCTATATACGTTTAGGTTTGGGTCATTATTAATTATTATTAAAATTGTTATTTTGGCAGAAGTTTCGATTTATAGCGTGTGGGCTGGGGTTGAAGGAACCGTGTGAAGCAGGCACAAGTTTTGCGCCAAGGGTGTGCGATAGTATAGTGGTTGGTTGCATGCAGTGACAACTCGTGAATTTATTTACTTTCCTGCAAACACGCATTGCTGCACAAGGATATTTAATTGAATTGTAGCGTATTTATTTTATGTGACGGGAACTAGTTTTCTAATGAAGTTTTGCTACCTGGAAATTCATGTTTTGGACAATGTCGTGTGCCTAGCGGCGGAGTACCAAGCACAGACCCTGCGAGAATCTTTTAATACAAGGCCAGATTCTGACTTGTGACAAACATTTCACGTGTTGACCATTTACTTCATGATTTATTTGTGAATTCAACTGCGGAATGCTATATGTATTCCAGAGTTTGAAAGCAACAAAATGAGTTCGACAAAAACAAATGCAAGATTATCAAACGTAAATCTTAATACAGTCGTGCCCCTCAAAGTTAATAATGTTCCAGGCATGACTGGAAGTAATAATCTTAAAATGAAGAATACAGAGGAGGAATCTGCAGTGATAGTCAAGAATCTTTGCAAGGGATACGGAAAGGGGGAACTGATACTAAACAACTTGTGCATGAATGTGAAGAAAGGCACGATGTAAGTCTATGACGTGTTTATATTCTAAGGGGTTTATAATTACTGGTAATAATAATCAGCATAATTACTGTTTAGATACGGCCTCCTGGGATCCAGCGGGTGCGGAAAAACCACTGCATTGTCATGCATTGTTGGTCTGAAGAAGTGGGAGTCCGGGGAAATTTACGTGTTTGGGAAGTGGTGGACGAAGGAAAGTAGCATACCAGGCAAACGGCTTGGTTATGTTCCTCAGGTACTATTACATCATGTCTGTAATTCTCATGTATTTCCTGTAATTCTTGTCAATGAGGATGTATTGACATACATGTAGAATTTTTTACACATTCGGAAATGGCGTGAGGCTTCCCTTTCTTTCAAAACGATTACACATTGCAAAACGAGTTTTTTTACGCTGACGTACATTCACTTGCTTCAAATCTAATTTTCTCATATTTAATAACAGGACATTGCCTTATACGACCAGTTATCAATCAAGGAAAATCTTCAATATTACGGTAGACTGTTTGGCCTGACGGAATACGAGATTTTGGAAAGATGGCAGTTTCTAGTCAGTCTACTACAATTACCAAGCGAATTCAAAATGTCTATGAATTTAAGGTAGTTACATAACATCAACTAATTATCAGTTGTAGCATAATGAACCTGCAAAGCGAGTACAACAAATTGAGGAAATATACAGGAAGACTATAAAGCATTCCTATTTGGTTTTTCTTTTTGAAATTTTAGTGGAGGGCAACGACGGCGCACTTCCCTTGCATTGGCCCTCGTGCATAACCCAGACTTGCTTATATTAGACGAGCCGGTAACTGTTTATATTTGGTTTTACACATTTTGATTGAGCTTCCCTGTGAATTATTTATTAATAAGCGTAACCTCTGCCGTTATCTAAATATGTGTATGGTTGTGAACTCGTTACCTATATATTACCTTGTTTCATGTTTCCCATTGCATGCTACAGACTGTCGGACTTGATCCACTGCTAAGAGAGAGGTACTGATGACTACTGATAGTAATTTCATGTTTAGTACTTCGGTTCAGTTATGAATATCAATGACTTACGTTTTATGTTTCATGTTTATCCTATGAAGTGTATGGAAACATTTATTCAAGCTGGTTCAGAACAATGGTTCCACAATAATTATGTAATTTTTAATATTATTATATTTTTTATATTGTAATAAGGGAAATTTTTGTTCCTGAACTAATTTTGTTTTCTTGTGATATTTTTGATAGTACCACACACTACATCGAAGAGGTTCGTAATTAATTAATCACTCACAACAAACGGTTTTTCAAAAAAAAAAGCATTCTAATCAGCAATCTTTATTCATTTGCAGGCCAGATTCAGTAACACGGTAAGAATCAATGACACCGTATCGTATCGCGATAAAGGTCTCGTTTCCCATGGGTTCTTATAATCACTAACCATTTTTTCATGTTATGGATCGGATTTCAGATTGGCGTGATACGTCATGGAACTTTGATATGCGAAAACTCGCCAGCTTACCTAATGGCCAAGCACAAGGTTTTTTTGTTTTAAAAATTTCCGTACATTTCAATAGCACTTAGCACTAATTACAAATCAAGTTAACAGATTTGTTTTTAAACCAATTCAAGGTCGACTTGTTGGAAGATGTTGTTTTAAAGCTGTGCTGGGAAGAGACGAAAATGCGAAAAATTAGGAAACAATCTATAAACAATAACATGGGCCCACACAATGACAAAAATTTATATAACGCTAAGGTGCCCAACTGCCAAGACACCAATGTGAGCATTTACACACAACAAGTTCCTACACAAGACAGAAAATCTTCAGAGATAGGGGGATATGAAGGGGGTAGCGTCACTTTTCAATCAAAATGGAAAGCTGCCACCTTGGAGGGAGTAATGACTGAAACTGCCAGTACGCATGGAAGGTATCACAAATGTTCAGAATTTGACTCTCCAGTTCCTACATTGTCTAGTAGCGGAAGCCTCCGGAGAAACCCTAAAACGTCACACTGCGTAAAGGAGAGCCGAACAAAATTGTGGATTTCAGACATGATTAGTATTACCCAGCGCATTAGAGCTTTTTCCACAGTCATTTACTTGAGTCTCATCAGACATCCAATGTTCGTAATAATACAAATATGTATATCTCCGTAAGCGTACCAAAATTAGATGCCAAAAGACTTTTTTGATGATTTTTCATTTCAGATTTTTTCTTGCTGCCCTTGTGTTACCAGCTGTCGAAGTTTTAATCACCATTTCCTCTATCGGAAAAGAGCCTAGAGGTCTTACCATCGGCGTTGTGAATGAAGAGATACCTGACTGGATAACCCGATGCTCGTTTGGACATTTACAAAACAAAGAAAGCGACTCTCTGCTGAATATATCCTTAGCTAACACTACTGATGATGACCTGTTGCGGGATTGCAATTTCAATGAGCTTAGTTGCAAATATTTAAATGTGGTCTCTAAAGAAGACTTTTTACACTTGGTATGCTATATAATCATTCAACCTTGAAACTATAGTTGAAGGTTACACAACGACTACTACCGTGCTAACATTTATATACGTACATCGTTACTAGATTCCGTATACAACCAAGGATGAAGCCGAAAACGCCATTCGCAGTGGTGACATTTGGGGAATGATTCACTTTTCGAAAAATTACTCGCAATATATGCTAGACCGACTGGCAACTAAACAGTTTGCTTTCGAGGAAACCCTTAGGGAGTCTATGATTAGTGTGAAAATGGATATGTCTGGTACAAGAAGAACCCTCTTTCTTACCGCATTGAAAAATTGCAAACATTGAACATTCTAGAGTATTTATCACATTAATACCTGCGTGAATTTTGTATTTAGAATACTTGGGATCTGTAATGATAATCAAGGAATTGTTTGAAGGACTTCAAGAGTATATAAAGAGTTTGATTGACGCATGTGATTTGGGTGCGGAACAAGCAAACATACCATTATATGTAAGAGAGAATTTTAATTATTATAACTTTCAAAGTTACTACGAATGGCTATACATATTTGGCTCATTGAGATTGTTGTATTCGTCAGTTCCGTCCACCAGTTTATGGAACTTTGGAAGCTGACTATCACAGCTATGTCATACCGGGTGTATTAGCAAAGTAAGCAATTTTCTGTTGTATGTATTGTAAATCATGGGATGGGAGGATTGTGGTACTATTATAATTGCAAATGATTTATTCTATTTTTCAGCATTATGTTTATGATGCCATTTTGCATTTCTGGAATCACGTTTATAACGGATTTAAAATTGGGAACTTTGGGACGAGCTAGAGTGGCAGGCTTAGGTAATAACTGGCTTTGCATTTTATTTTATACAATCTTAACGCATCTGAATTATTAACTAGCTTTTGTAACACAATATGTGATTTTCATATTATATTCTACCAGGCACACTTGAACTGATGTTGACCTACGTGATAACACAAGGTCTCCATTGTTATCGGCCAAATCATTATTTGCACGCTGTGCCTAAAGATAGGGTTCAATTTTGAAATAGTTGGATCCACTCTACTTTATATCGCTATTACATTTCTATGTGGAATGTGTGGCCAAGTATTTGGTATGATTATCATAACTACATACTATCAATTGAATTTGGCAAGTTGCACTAATCACGTTTCATGAAAATATGTGTAAATGTACCTATCTACTTATGCAGGTTTGTTAATCGGAATAATCTGTCGGGATGAAATTGAAGGTCTTATTGTTGCGTTGTTCATTCTTCCTACTATGCTCATGTTTGGAGGTAAGAAGCAATAAAAAAATGGGAGTCCATATAGTAGTTTTTGTATTATATTGCGAAATCGATAATCTCTGCGTTTCTCAGTAGGGAAAAAACAATCAAAAAAATAATAATTAGAATGCGCCTTACTTACCTACTACTCTTACTTCCATGTATGACTGCCAGACTCGTCGTTTCCACTTGCTTCTCTTCTCATTTGTTACAGGTGTGATTGGATGAAATTGAAGGTCTTATTGTTGCGTTGTTCATTCTTCCTACTATGCTCATGTTTGGAGGTAAGAAGCAATAAAAAATGCGAGTCCATACCATATAGTAGTTTTTGTATTATATTGTGAAATCGATCATCTCTGCGTTTCTCAGTAGGAAAAAAACGAGCAAAAAAATAATAATTAGAATGCGCCTTACTTACCTACTACTCTTACTTCCATGTATGACTGCCAGACTCGTCGTTTCCACTTGCTTCTCTTCTCATTTGTTACAGGTGTGATATGGCCCGTGTATTCAATAGCCCCACCGTGGAAATACCTTAGCGTATCTCTTCCAACCACACTAATTACAGAATCCTTGAGGTCAACAGCTACAAGAGGAGTGGGGTTAACTCATAGGCTAATGTGGCCCGGACTTTTGGTAACCACCGGTTGGGGAATTTTCTTTTGGATTGGCTGCATTGTTGCGTATAAAATTTATATAAAGTGAAGTTCACCTCACCCTGCTTACTTGAGTTAAAATTTTCAAAAGCTTAGTAGATTTAGAGTTTGAATGTAGACGAATTAATCTTAATGCGAGTCTAGATGTGTGAGCTTCTGGAAGATAAATACACATAAGTGAAATAAAACGTGAAATGAAAACATAAGGTTGTAGGTATTAATTTCGTGGAAAGTTCAAATCACGTAATCACAATCGTCATTTCTTTGTAAACACCTGCATATTAGTAGTAGCAATAAAACGCAAAGCCCAGGGTTATATGCTGCACAAAGATTATGCGAAGTCGATACAACTATACTTTGGCCCGAGCGATGGCCTGGGAAAATTTGGTAATTGGCAGGAATTCCCGTCTCCAGTCAAGCTGTGTATGCTGGAAATTTTGTTTTTTACCACTAAGCTCATAAACTGGTAAGAATATTAATAAGCAAACGTTGTGGGCAGCATTAAATAACAAAAATGGATGTAGTATACGAAGAACAGACTAAGGGTTCGCATCTGCCAATTAACAACGTTTTTAGTCCATGAATAGTTGTTGGTTGTGAATATCGAGTCAACGCTAGTCAACGTTGTTTTTTTGTCTATATCTTGGTTTGTAATTGTAAACATGTTGAATATGTGTGCCTAACATAAACAGAAAAACTTTTACATACATAAAGCAAATTTATGTTCATACAGATAATTATTAGAAAAAATAATTATGCCATTCATACGATTATCCAGCGTCAGTGACGTCCATTGTTTCACAATGGATTCGTTATATATACACAAAAACTCCCAAGCAATAAGGATGAGAAATGTGAAAATACTTGTCTTTCGAGCCGAATCAATCTTGCATTCATCCTGCCATTTTCTCGCGATCTCATACAATTACCAAATTATAAAACACTAATGTCTGAAAAATAATGATCGCAAAAATTATGGTTTAGTTCGCTACTTCCTAATTGGTATACTCGTCCTTTCTACTTAATAGTAATTACATCCGACGTCTGAAGAAGTTAAAAACCCTGATAGTGATGGTACAGATTCAAGGTCAAATGCCCGGCTGGGTTTAACTAACGCGATCTGTTTTTAAGATTTGTACATTTTCAAAAAATCAACAAAATACAGAGCTGTTAATTTCTTCTTCGACATGCTCATTACGGCTAGATGATCCCACAACTCAAGAGCACTAAGGAATTGCCTTAATGAGACGTAGGAATCCAATGATATGAAATCCTTCCAGTTTTCTGTTAGCTTCTCTTCATTCGTCGTAAAGTCATAATGACGACTCCTGTATGATTAATAAAAGCAGAGCAATAAAGCACGACGAAGTTCAGAGAGGATAAAATATTCCACATTTTCTCACAAAACATCTTTAACTATAATCGGGAATTCCGGACTCAGGAATTACTACATTTTATGACTAAAGAGCTTATTGTGGTTGTGGGATAATAACTAAAGGTGTTCTGCTTGTACTTTGCTTCTAAATTACCTATACGTTTACCTGCGTAAGTATTTAACTTTGGGAAATGGTTTTGGTATTATCTTATTCCCTCTTCTGTACCATTTCTTGTAAAATCATTCAACGGCTAATTGCATGTAAGTATATCAGGATTTTTATAATGTAAAGTAGCAGTACGAACAATTTTCAACGTGAAAAAATGCCTGTTTAAGTTTTGCTTTTTTGTGTTACACAATAAAGTGAAAAAGTGGAAAGTGCTTCTTTGAAACACTTGGTTTAGCCAGCATATTATTTCGCATATATAGGTAGGCATTTTCTTGTACTGTGTTTATACCCGGAGGCTAAAATGTAGAAATCAACTAAACAATAACGTGGTTGAAAGTACGTATGGTCATGAATGATAAATCGTTACGTTTCTCATAACATGAACTACATATAGGGAAAAAATGCTGTCTTACAAGTCAGTCACACCAAATGATGTGCACTGCAATAATGGTGGTAAATGGCCATACATATGTTAATACTTATGATTAAACGGCAGTATAGCCATTTGCCATACAGCCAAACCGGTATAGCAAGAACCAGTAACTATATTTCCCCAGTACACAGGCATTTCCAGGTTACGGTTTAATATTCATTGCATTGGATTGTCGAATCGTCATCTCCGTCATTACTTATCATGGAGTCCAAGAGAACACATCGATTTAATAATAGTGACACCAGCCAGTTTCAACCTCGTTAACTGAAACTAGCTATCCGAATTAAAGTAAATGGTAGTGGCCAGTAACTAATTAGCCCTCCGATTCCAACGAGCAATCAAACACAAAATATTACAATGAACTGCATACAAGTCGAAGGGGGTGAAAGTCCTCTAGTGGTCACCCATAACCGAAGAAATATAAAGATTTCCGCAAATGCAAGACACAGCAATATTAACATGGAAAGCTCATCCCGCAAATAATTCAGCAGTTTTTGTGCGGAACTTGTGCAAAAATTATGGGAAGCAACCCGTCTTGCAAAATTTTTGCATGAATGTACGCAAGGGCACAATGTAAGTGAATTACAAAAGTAGCAAATCTTATGTTACCCCGGATGTCTATACGACGGACCGTGATTGAGTGAAATAGTGATCTATCAAATTGATATAAAATATTCAAATTAGATATGGATTACTGGGAGCCAGTGGATGTGGGAAAACTACGATCCTGTCGTGCATCGTGGGGTTGCACAAATGGGAATCGGGTGACCTCCTTGTTTTTGGACACAGGCCTGGAACAAAGGAAAGTGGAATCCCAGGAAAGAGATTAGGCTACATGCCCCAGGTA
Source organism: Dicranocentrus wangi (assembly GCA_036850665.1). NCBI lineage: Eukaryota > Metazoa > Arthropoda > Collembola > Entomobryomorpha > Entomobryidae > Dicranocentrus > Dicranocentrus wangi. The sequence continues at coordinate 3,726 of JAANSN010005395.1, read as the reverse complement.
CATAACAATGGCGTAGTATTTTAGGAGCCGCAATAGGATCGAATCGTTAAGTTTGATTTCTGAAATAATTCCTTGTAGGATCTTGCATTGTACGACCAGTTATCAATTCTTGAAACAATTAGATACTATGGAAGGATATACAACATGTCAAGTACAGAGATCACCGAGCACTGGCTATTTCTAGTTAAATTACTAAAGCTTCCGTCAAATTTCAAACTAATTGGAAATCTTAGGTGAGTCTACAAATCAATGCAGAACCAATTCAATTCAAATCGTGCTACAATTTTGAAAACATGAATGAGTTTTTAAAAAATTTAACAGCGGAGGGCAGAAAAGGCGCGCCTCTTTAGCTCTCGCGCTAGTCCATTGTCCCGAATTGCTTGTACTGGATGAACCTGTAAGACATTTCATTAAAAGTTGTACTCTCTCGGGTATGTATTGAAAACTGACGATGGAGGATTTTTAAATTTGATTCCAGACTGTGGGACTCGACCCTTTGTTGAGACGGAGGTATATAATTTTGCCTTGATATATCATTATTTTGCATGAATCTCGAATGAAAAATGTAGCATGTATTAATGAATTGTAATTCAAACTTTTCAGTATTTGGAATCACTTATACAAAATAGTTAGCACACTTAACACAACCATAATAATGTAAGTAAAGCATCACTTAAGTAAATCAATTTTAAATTATATTGTTTTTTTAAAATGTTTAACTTAATTTTACTTAATCTGCTTCGACAGCACCACTCATTACATAGAAGAGGTATATTTACAATATTTAATTAATTAATATGTTTCAATGTTCCAATGATAAATTGTTAATATAACCTCCTCATTCTTTGTTTTACGTTTACAGGCTAGACTGAGCAACACGGTAAGAAACATGAGCAAACAATGTTTTGTGCTAATAACTGCATGTCGTAGATTTTGATGGTCACTGGATAATTAATTTTCCAGATCGGTGTGATGCGCAATTACCGATTGCTGGTAGAAGATTCCCCGGTAGCCCTTCTTCAAAATTTCAAGTGTGACTTACTGGAGCAGGTAATAATTAATAAAATAACTCACCATCAGTTTAACACAACGACAAACTATTAGCACTAACTGTTACCAACTTTTAGGTAGTGCTTCAACTGTGTCGAAAGGATGAGAAAAACATTAACAATCTTTCAAACCACTCATCCATGTACGAAGAAGGGAACAAAGTAACATTTAAATCCCCCTGGAAAGAGAATATCGATAGCGTCATAAGCAATGATGAGCTTGATGGGATATTCAGAAATGCTGTGGGGTTTGATTGTGAGCTAAGTGAAAATCTGAAAAGGAGGGAAGAGAGAGACCCAGACTCATTTCTAATTCGGGTTAGAAATCATCCCCTGTACGCCACTTTAAGAAAGATTCAGGGTCTCATGACAGTGATGTGGCTTACCTTCATAAGGCACCCCGTGTAAGAAAATAATGAAAATATATCATGAGACCGTATGGAGGTGGAGGTATAAGCACTACCTGCAAGGGAAGTATGCGGTGATAATATATGGGCAACTATCATCTCCTTTTTCAGATTTATTACACTGGTTCTTCTGCTTCCCACAATTCACGGGTCATTGACATTAATCGCAATCGGAACTAAGCCACAAGAAATGAATTTTGGAGTAACTGCATTTGAATTAATAATAACAAGAATGGTTTACCCTCAGCTCTGAATCCCAAGTATTTGTAATGTATTAAATTTAAATCCTTCTAGGTAATTAACGACGAAATTCCAGACTGGTATACTGAATGTGCGTTAGCTGCTAACAATTCCGGCTCGTGTGAATTTGATAAATCTTTGTCTTGCAAATATTTGAATGAAATAAGAAAAGACACTCTCTTTAACTTGGTAATTTTAAACTTATTATAGCTATTTGATGTAAATATGGGTCTTGGATTTTTGCTTTAAACTTTTCTTTTCGTTTTTTCTTTAAAATAAAAACAGGTCTCGTATGAATCTACCGAACAAGCGTTAGCGGATGCTCACTTGGGGAAGGTGTGGGGCTATCTTTCTTTCTCAAAGTAAGAATACGCAATGTTTCAAACTGATTAATGAGGTTTAAGAGAATAATTATGTATTATATAGGATATCTTACATTTTATTTTCCAGAAACTTTTCACAAGACACTTTTGACATGCTTGCTGCAAGATTTTTTTCTACTAATGAGTCACTCGTAGGATCGAGAATCCCTATTCGATTGGATTATTCCCGTAAGATTTCATAAACTATATGTATGCAATGACATGTAATGAGTTTAAATTTAAGTGTTGAATTGATATCCCTTTGTAGAATATGTTGGAGCACTGTTCATGACTAAGAGAATATTTGGGTCGTATCATGAATACGGTAAGGAACTTGCCAAATCTTGTGGAATCGGCGAAGCACAAACGGAAATTCCATTGAATGTAACTAGCTAATGTAGATGACAAAATCTTTTCATATTATGGCCTGAGTCTTTAATTCTTCAATGAATGAATTTGGGTTTTCACAGTTTAGAGATCCTGTGTACGGGACTTTGGAAGAGGATTTCATAACATTTCTCATGCCTGGTGTATACATAAGGTAGAGCATTCTCAAATAACGATGATCATACTTATTTCATCGTGACGAAAGTTTTTTCTGTGAATAATAACAAATGTTGGCCAATCGATCCTGCAGTTGCGTTTTCGGATTAGCTGGCATGCTGACATCTCTTATGTTTATTAACGGTTAGAATCCAATTACATCCATTTTAGAGTCTAGGATGAACAAGATTTATAAGGTTTTTTTTTCATTTTTAAAACTTTTAATGTAATTTGGAATGTGCAGATCGAAAAACCGGAACACTGAGTCGAGCGCACGTTGCCGGACTTACTACCCTAGACGTAATGGTGTCTCATGTGGCTTCCCAATTTTTAATGGCAGTGGCTCAGATTGGGTTATGGACATGTATTTTGCACTTTGGGTTTGGTTTGGTCATATTGGGATCTCCGTACCTGTACTTTTTTATTTCTGTGCTTGCCGGACTGACGGGTGCTCTTATGGGTAAGAGGAAAACAGAGAAACTGGTTTTTGGGGTTTATTATTATTGGGTTGGGATTTTGGGATTACCCACTCTGTGGATCATTGACTTGATCAGTTGATCACAAAATCACAATACTAGGAAATGTAATTTGTGTGTTTCTAGGAATTGTGATTGGGAGTATATGTGAAACTGAGGTTGAAGGTCTAATCGTCGGAGTCTTTATCACTCCTATACTGCTCGTGTTTGGAGGTAAAAAAAATACTTTAGCTGACAAAAAATGAATGCATACACTTTTAAAATCTATCAATGCAGCCTTTACTAAATGAGATGTTTCTTTTTAAATCCCTGCTGCTTCCCATAATAATGTCCCATTTAACAACCATGAAACCTACTCTACTCGTCCCTGTTATTATTCATCATTGTTGCAGGAGGTAAGAACTTAACGTAGTATTGGTAAAAGTATTAAAAACTTGCTATTAAAACATGATTTGTTAAATAATTGTCTCATTTTAAATTTATGTTCTAGTTCTTTGGCCTCTGGAGGTGAAGTTTCTAAAAATCCATATGTCTTCCAAAAGTATAGCCAATAAGTATACAAACTATAAGCGATTTACTTTTTTTTTTGCAGGCGGTTCCTCAAGTTGCTAAATATGTCGGATATATTCTTCCGACAACGCTACCCACT
>JAANSN010005394.1:0-12553 GCA_036850665.1 Dicranocentrus wangi | reverse complement strand
AGATATATTTGGTCAAACCTGATACACTGTAAATATTTAAATCATAGAATCGCAAGTTCAATCATGCCCATAATGTAGTGAGTAGTGAACATAATAATATATTATGTTCGCAGTTCGCGTAGTTATGTTGGGTTTGATAAGAAGCATTTGCTCAAGTCATCAAAAAGAGCGAGGACTGCTTGCACAGATAAGTCACTACCCACAGATATCAATATCAAAAATTTATTTTCGTGGTAAATTATGTCAACGAATATTTGGCTGAAATTACAACCAAAATGGGATGCTGTTATAATCAATTCGTTTTTGACAATTTTAATCACATTGATTGATTAACAATTCAAACAGTTGGAAAATGTTCAGCTTTTATTTTGCATGCTTTGCTTAGTTTGCCAGGAAGGCAAACGTGCCTTAAAACAATAATATTTTGTCGCAAATCGTAACGCCTACCTCAAGACAGAAAACGAAATTTGACACAATATTAATTAATTAATGTTATGTAGGGGTATCTACTGCATTTTGACTGCCATTACAATACTATCGGAGACACCTGGTTATCCAGTGCTACTTATTCGGATCCACAGCTCAGTTCTTCAATACAGGTATGGACAAGCTCCGACAACGCACCCTTGGCTCTTTCTGTTATAATAATATGTTGATGGACAAGACAGATAGAGAGAAGTCATGTTAGCCGGCTTCCCTACTCCCCCAAGCGCACAATTCGCGCAAGAGAAGTAGTCTCCACAATTAAGCGCACTGGGATACTTGCCCTCGGTGGGGCACCACACTGCGGGATCTACAGGACATGCGTGTTCAACGCATACGCTTTGCGCCGGTACGAAACACGAACCTGCGGCGCACTTATATACAACTTGATAGAGTACACCGCTAACCGATATGCAACGATAATAACTTTGTGGGTCATCTGGAACAGGAAACCAGCCTGTGGCAGTGCACTGGGGCGGCGCGGATTTGACACCAGGTAGATTTATTGTGCCTATGGAATTCTTGCTTGACGCTACATTAATTGTTCCGCGTAAAATGAAATTGTAAAAAAATTATGCAATTAATTTAACATTTAGGAAGTTTGATTTAAATGTAAAGGTTTTTATGTCTTACCAACAACTGCACCATTTGCGGTGAAGATTGCCAAGGTAAGGCCAGTCAGCAGAATGGATGAAGCCAACATTTTCTCAAAGAGTGGCAGAAAAATAGGAGTGTGCATTACAAATTCTTGTTGGAGCAATCTGAACAACCTCCCAGCAAGACACGGGATATTTATACTGACACCGACGAATAATATATATCCAGAAAAAATGTCTGTAAGTTGTTTGGTAGCTTCAAACGATGAACTTGCCGTATGATCGGCTCCTTTTTCGCTCAAATTGACCAGTTCCACGTAAAAACCTTTAAGTGGATTTACAGTTTAGAGCGAGCCATAAAATCAATCTGCTTTCCTAGTAATCATAAATTAGCTACGCAAGCACCTCCTGGATGGAAATGTACAGAAAGATGGTAGGCCTGACGGCTTGTCGGTTCCTTTGACATGGCCATATATAATGGCATATAATATACACTGTCGAATTAGTCGTAAAATAATATGACTAAAGGGATTTGCATAGAAGAGCATGGACCTTTTATAATTAGTTTCATTGGAACAACCAAGGACAAAACGTTGTAAAGACTTGATTGGCGTTAGGATTTTAATTAAATTCAATCAAAGTCGGTTTAAGTTTTTAGGCTTTTAAATTAAATGTGGATGTGTGGAAATGATTATACGAGAATATCCTTTTTATTTGGGATCTCAGCAATTTTAACATTTTCGCCGCTAAATAGTCCTATTTCCTTGAAATTACGGTTCGTTTATTGATACCAATAAAAATAGGTGACTGGAATACAAACAAGAGGAGCGCCGCTGCTGTGCGTAAATGTATTGGGATTTATGTCGGTAGAGGTGTCGTGTGATGGTTTCACTAAACCGTATAAATGTTAACATCAGATAAGAGACTTTTCGATTGCTTGCAATACATTGTCATATCAGATCTCTTTAAAAAAGCAAGCAAGGTGGATAAAAAAGGTAAGCATTATTGTAGGAAAAATCGGTCTAAAGATGGTTTTTTAATTGTTGGTTACTATATGAATGATAATATATTTTTGTTTTCATATTTTGTTACAAAAACGATATTTAGAAGAAAGACAAGCTTGGTAGGCTATTTGGGAGTAGTGGGGCACGAACTTGCTTGTAAATAGAATTCTACCTTATACACTCATTGTGTTCAAAATGGGAATTTGGATATTTGCTCACGCAGACTTTGATCATGAAGGTTTGGTTTTCATGTTGTGTGATGCAATGACATTGACTGAAAGAGCAACCCCGTACACGATACAATTAGTATTATCAATTCGTGAAAACTGATAAGGAATTTATTTATTTATGATATTGAGATTGACGCAAACCAGGTCGACAAACCTTACAATTAGTGATTAAAAAAATTTGGAGGCAACTCCAAAGCTTCCCCAGTGATTCTGTTTATGCTGTTCTAATAACTAACACTGCTACATCTATTGTTTTTATTTTTATTTTTTCCCAATTAGACACATCATGTTTCAAAATAAATCAGCATTATCTGTCATGTTCAATATACTTAAAATTGCAAAAACGCACAACTTCTCTAGCTCTACAAAACGGGGACATTAAAAAATTTTGCATAATTTTTCCTATTGTATATGGTATATGTTAAGAGGAAACCACGGAAACCCCTTTATTGTTTATACCAAATGTGTTTGGCAAAATCTGAGAACACCATCCTGTTAAGTATACAATTTTACATATAATACACCATAACACTTTGACAAAATGAAACACCACTCCTGTGGATCTCATTGTTAGTTAGAAGTTTAATGCAAGTAAGTATGTAACGTCAAAGGTTTTATATTATGGAAAATTTTAAGCTCTATATATATTATGCAGTCGCAATACACTGTGCTAATTTAGATATAATTAAAAAAAAAAGAATCATGGGTGAGGCAATAATGGTAGGATAATCCTTTTAAACATGAATTTCATACATGCACTACACTACTGATGATGCACCAACGAATATGACTACTTGGGAGATGCCGATTTGTTGCCACCATGGAAATAAAAAAATCCCATTGTCGGAGAATGGAAAATGCAAAATAACCATTGATGGCATTGACGTCACCTTCATTAAAAAGCAAAAACCTGTCTAATTAGCATGAGGAGTGTCATAACACATATTATCCTTGAGCAGTGATTAGTGATATATTGTGCCATTTCCATTGTCAATAAAAATAAACGAGAGATGCTTCCAGTCATATATATTACTGCAGACATAAACATAAAACAATATCCATTCCTTTTGTTCTTAAGAACATGAAGGAATAAAGTTGAGACGAGTCTGGTTCAAGCAAGTGTAAACTGCAAACTGAAGAATCCCGAATTGAAGAATTCATTTCTTCCCGAAATAAGTAGCTAATTTGGCTGCGAAATTTTGAAAGTTGAAACAAGATGAATGTGCGAAATATTATTGCCCTTCGAACAGTGACCTCGTGGCTCCTATTCATCCTTATCGAGGTCAGTTTTAGAAACGGAGTGGGCTCTTCTCCCCCTCCGGCAAGTTCTCGAGTTGGTAATAATGTTTCTCTCCCGTGGTACACCTCTGTGAGTTACGAGCCCTATCACAAGGAGCTCTTCCGTGCGGCATTCCAATTGCTAGAGGAGACCAGCCCATTTAATAATGCCAACTCAACATCATCATCAGCAACACGACCACCCTACTCTTACCTCTCGCGTTCCAAACTCCGTCAAGCCTTCGACTTCAGCCTGAGCTACAACCGCCCCAGCAATTCCAATGCCGTTGTGATGGGGGCTTTGAGAAGTGCTGACCGAGCTCTCGCCCAACCACGCCCATCCCCTCTACCTCGACAAGGACGGGGCTGGCCTGGACCCGATTGCCGTGCTCGGGGAATTCCTCACCGCCACCATTAGCCGACCCATCGCCACCTACCTGTTTGCCCCTGTGGTCACCCTGCAAGAGGAGGAGGTGGCCAAGGGGATCAGAAGGCTGGTGGGCTACCGGAATCCCGACAAAGGGGACGGCACTTTCTCCGCCGACCCTTCCATCTCCGCGATTATCGCGGTCCGGGCCGCCATACACAAAAAGTTCAAGGAGGTACGCAATCTCGGCTACTCCTCCCCGGACCTGCCCCCACTGGCGCTAATCGTCTCGGAATTCGGAAACCCGTACTGGGAGAAAGTGGCCGTCGTCACTGGTCTAGGTCTGGACGCCCTGAAGCGGGTGAAAGCCGACGAAATCAGTGGGAAAATGAACATTGGTTCCCTGAACGACACCATCCGGCAGCTGAAATCCGAGGGAAAAGTGGTTGTCATGGTGATTGCAACCCTCGGAAGCGATCCCCAGGGAGCAATCGACCCTCTCCAGGAAATTGCCCAGATTTGTAAGAAACATGATGATGATGATGATGACATCTGGTTGCACGTCGACGGGCACTACGGAGGTCCCCTCATATTTCTCAACGAACCTATGAAATCCTCAAAACTTCGGGGACTTGCTCACTCCGACTCCTTCATGCTGGGCTGCTCCGGAATGCTGGGCGTTCCCCACGTGTCCTCCATCCTCGTAACCAAAAGGACAGACATGCTCCACAAGGCGGTGGGGCTGGGCGGGAGAACCTCCTACATTTACCAAATGAATGAGCTATACGACCACAGGATTGACTCGGGGGATCACTCCATCCAGTGCAGTCGGCGGGCGCAGGTTAACGCCTTGTGGCTGGTCTGGCAGGTTCGGGGCTCGGTCGGGCTGGGATCCCAGATTCAGCGGAGCATGCAGCTGGCGCAGAGATTCTACGAGGAACTCCGAAGTCGGGATAATAATTTTCAAGTGGTTCAGCCTGAAACCACTAGGGTCCTTTTTTACTACAACAACGCCAGCAACAACTCGGACCGGGCTCACCACCACATTTCATCAAGAAAAATCAGGAGGACCCTGTTAAAAGCCGGAGGACCTGTTCTCGGAATTACAAAAAAAGTAGGAGGAAGGAAGACTACTTCCACCAAAAAAGAAGAATGGTGGTTTGCAGTTTCCGTTACCAATCCCTCCCTAACCATTGAGATTTTGAGGGGGGTTCTTGATCAAATTGAGGACGCTGCTGCCCAGCTTTTATTGGGGGTTGGTAAGCCTGCAAAGAGGGTAATGACGGCGTCACCGTCACCACCGGCACAAAATGAAGGTGGTGGACCTCCTCTGAACACTAGTCGTCTAATGAGAAGCCTGTTCAGCCTCATGGAGCAAGAGGCAATCTACTTTCAGTCCAAACGGGCCGAGCCCGTCTTCCAATTCCGAACGCCGGAGACACTCCGCTCTGAGCTGAGCCTGGAGCTGCCGGAGTCAGCCCCGGCTGACCACCGAGTCCTCCATAATTTCCGCGCTGGCAAAGAAAATAGAGCTGACTCCCCGCCAAGCCCATCCCTACTACATTTACCACGTCAACTCGGCCGGGCTGGACCCCCACTCCATGATTGCCGACTACTTCAGTGCGGCGTGGAGCTCGGCCTGCTTGAGCTACGCCGACAGTCCCGTCTACACCCTCATGGAGGAGGAGGTGATGTTGGGGGCGAGGCGGAGGCTGGGCTACCCCGAGCCCGGGGATGGGCTCCTCGTCCCCACCGGAAGTCTGGCGGTGATGACAGCCTTTTACACGGCGAGGGCGAACATGTTCCCGGCGACGATTCAAGCCGGGCTCCAGTCCTTCAAGGAGCTCAGGCTGGTGGCGTTCATGTCGGCGAATGCGCATTACTGCGTTCAAAAGGCGGCCCTCAGCCAAGGGGTCGGCTTCTCAAATGTCGTGCTCGTGCCAGTGGATCCCTCCGGCGCCATGGATGTGGCCGAGCTGCGGAAAGCGATTCAGGGGGCAAAGGAGCGGGGAGAAACCCCGTTTTACGTGCAGGCCACCGCAGGAACCACCGTGCTGGGGAGGTTCCCTCCAATCAGGGACATTGCTCAGGTGTGTCGGGAGCACAAGCTGTGGATGCATTTGGACGGGACTATCGGGGGCGGCTACATGTTTTCCGAGGAGCAGCTTGCAACAAAGCTGGCCTCCGCCAAGCTCGCCGACTCGATCAACTTTAATATCCACAAGACGCTGGGACTCGGGTTGTCCGGGAGCGTGCTCCTCTTTCGGGACAAAGGGGTTCTGGATAAGGCCTTCGGGAGGGTTAACAAGGGGACCCTTCACGCCGGGATTTCGTGGAGCAGAAGGCCAGACATTCTAAAAATGTGGCTCACCTGGAAAGCCAAAGGCACGGAAGGGTTTGGCCTGCACATTGACTACACTTTCCGACTCAAGGCCTTTCTCCTTTCGGAGCTGAAGCGGGAGGAGCGGAAGGAGGCGTTCATTTTGTACAAGGACGACTTTGATGCGGCCGCCGCCGCCTTTTACTATTTGCCTCAGTCAATGCGGGCACTGGGACGGGATTCGCCGGAATTCAAAGAGAAACTGAGCCTCGTTTCCAACCTGGTCCAAAAGCGGATGGTGGGCCGGGGGGTTCCCATTGGAACGTTTAAGGACGGGAATTCGTCGCAGTTCCTCAAAATCCATGTGATGAGCTCGGGGACAACGGAAGCCGACGTTGTGTATTTACTCGATTTGATTGATAGTACTTGCAAGGATATTGTGGTTTGAATTATTTTTAAAATCCTGAAATGAGACCTTTCGAATACCAGTAATCAATTGAGGCTATAAAGATTCAAATTATCAGTCACCATAAATCATAGAATTACTACGTCCAATTCTTTAAATAAAGAAAAACCATACAACATTACAAATATGAAACTCTTATGTAGCTCAATACAGCACAGTTGGTCAAATGCTTTTGTTCCAGATGAGAGCCCCTTGCTGTTATGCCTCTAAATATAATAGTTGCCAATAAAACACACTATAAATTCAACCGGTGGCAAATAAGTTTCAAATTTACTTGCATTCTCTTTTCATTATATTATCAATTGCATGCGCAGCGAGTAGTAATGTAGGTAGTAGAATTTGGGTCAATAATCAAATCCGACACTTAACTAATGTAGTATAAAATTATTGCAAACGCGTATTGACACAAAAATTGACAAGATGTAGTATTCGTTTACTGGTATGCGGAATTCTTGGCATGTAGAAAGAAAAGGAATTTCAAGGAATCACATGCAAAGCAAACAGACATTCCATACATAACCTTAACCTAACTAAGCTTTTATTTCATTGGCAATAACACATTTCAGAAAATGTTGAGCATTGCTGTACTGGATGCATCGAATGAAATGCATATTCCCTGTATGTATTGCTGATCATACATATTGCTGACAAAAATCTTGGTCAGCTTTTTTTTTATAAAATTTTACAACAACAAGTACATATACAACAAATGTCAGCTGCCGAGTCGTAGTATTGCTTTAAGATCTTTTCAAATATTTCATATGCATCCGGTTCTTTTTTAGCAGCGACTACGAAAAATTGTGTTCTGAAATTCAGACACTATTTTAATTAATAACTATTTCCTACTCTGTGAAATACCTAAGTGGCAGTGGTCCTATTTTTGAAACTAGGTTCGTACTGCCTTGAAATGCATTTATTTTCTCAGTATCGATTTGGCGGGATCTGGCAGATGATCTGCTTCAAAATGTTTCGATTTCTTGTTATTCTAACGGTAGTTTCCCTAACTGAGCAGGATAGCTACTTTGAGATCAAGAATTGCGCTTTGTGTTGACCAAAGCCGTTCCTTGGGGCACCAAATTTAGGAAATCAAGCCTCAGTCAACCTTTTCCTGGATACACAGAGAGAATCTCTAGGCAGATTAGGAAATTAAATCGAACAATTGCATGCCAAGTAAATGCGTTGATTACAAATGGTCAAGTCCCTGATTACATGTGACAAGGATACGAATGCACCCTTCTTTTTCACATGCATGCCTACCCACATATGATTTAATTTATTGGTGTTAATTAATATCATTACTTCTTATAATTATAGATAAACCAACTACACGTTAAAACAGGTTATCAAAGAAAACCATCACTAAGCTTTATCTTGATATACAATAATTAGGCATAGAACATAAATTATCTTCAAACTTGATTTGAGCAATTGTATGTATAACCTTAAATAAATCGAACACATTATCATGCTCTATGTAGTAAGGCTTCTAATTTAAAGCAGTACTTACAGCTTTAAGAAACGAGGAGATGTGGATGTTCCCAGTACATATGAAAGTTCGTTTTTTCATTTAACATAGAATGCAACTTAAGCCAAATTGGCTCGTTACTAAATTCGTACGTAAAGCATTAATGTGAAAAAACCAGTGACTTGTGTCACCATGTGTCTGTAACTGCTCGGTTTTGGTAGGGTGTTTACCTAGAGCAGACGACTGGCGTATTTCAAGATATACGATTTAAAGTTAAAACAAATAAAAAGTTGTTCCAGTAAAGTTATGGCTTGACGGATGCCTATGGTTTCAAATGTGCCTTTTCCGATACCAAATAAATAGTTAGTTCGTTCTACTGCATTATTGTCAGTTCATATGATGATATGTTATCAGTTATGAAATTAAATATTCATATATGATTGTATAAATGTTATATCGAATAGAATAAAGCTAGAAAAATATTCCGTTATTTATGGGTCAATCATGTTTGCCTATTTTAATTGGCAGCAGTAGCATCAATATCTAACAAACAGTTAGTGCTTACGGACTCATACATGCCCAAAGCCTGCTATTAATCTGTCAAGGGATCCGCGTTTATCTGCATGGCATTCCCGATCTGACCCTTCCCGGAAACTTTAAGTAGGTGTTTATTTTGGACCAATGGTTCTAGTTTGAACTCGCTTCAGGTATTTAGAGTTACTTAGAGTCTTAAGATCAATGACTCCGACTATTCGGTTTCTAACAACCATTCTGCTTTTCAAGCTTCTGACAAACGTTTAGATATTTTGTACGTAAAACTAGTCTTTCAATTGTTATATATTGTGCAATATCCACAAAATCGCTAAAACAGAATTCAGAACAAAACTTCAGTGTCGCGTATATTTTAAATGCAAAATGATCCACATGCTTTTAGCCCATTTAGTTTTACTGATATACATATGTATTTTATCTATTTAATTTTAGCAATACGTAACCTATAAAAGTGAAGTTCAAGTAAAGTTATAGATATAAACCTTTATGGGATTCAATTCACATTCACTCCTTGAACTTGGAGACTGTGTCAACTTTTAAGTTAGCGATAAGTTTGAAATAAAGGGTTTTTCAGTCACTCTCCACTGCTACGTCATACCACTATTTAGGAAGGTCACCCGAAATTATGTAAAAAATATGATCACGGCGGTCCGCCGCTTTCCACTCGAATCCTTGTCAGGGCCTGCTCAGAGGGATCCAAAGGGGTCTCGGTGGTCCTATTTTCGCGACGCACCACTCGTCGAAAGAAAATGCCACCAAATAACGCGGATGAGTAAAGATAAACAAAATTCTCTTATTTATTTCGTCAAGAAAAAACACGACCAAAATTCCTTTAGATATTGATTATAATTTATAATCACACAATCCTCTTCATTTTGAGGAGGTTAATTAAAGGGAACAAAAATACAGAGCTCTCAGGCTCACAGAAAAAAACTATTAAATTTTTGCTGCCGCAGCAGAAGCTCTGCTGATGTTCACCACCAGTCCGAGTTTCACTACTACTACCTAAAAATAAACAAGTAAAAAGCTTTTCCCATGTTAGGAGATACGGAACCACGTCTTCAACAAAAAACCTCCTGCTTCGCTCCGTATCTTCCACATTTAATGGGGTCAAGAGACCTTCACCAACGTCTCAGAATGTAGATGGGGCTCCCTTCACCACTTGGACTCCGTCGGTGGAGCCAGTTTTCCTAAAAATAAGCATAATCAGTCGGATGAATATTCAACTCGCACCACCAGTGTGGGCTGTCATCGGAAATGAATGCTAATTTTGTCTGTAAAACACCAGTGAGTCTGCAAAATTGTACGAAATCATTTACTGAATTTTAATTAAGAAACCAATATGAATGTATCAATTCGTGTAGTGATACTGGCATGTAATCATGCAATGAGCGCAAAAATTAGTGATAATAATACATACTTATATTAAGTAATACATTTTTCTTTAAAAATTTTCTGTATAATTACTTTGCAAAAACGTTTCTTAAAACAGTGCCGTTCTGACTCTATGATGTTTTGAACCTTGAAAAAAAGATCACTTTTTGCGTAACAATGTAATCTAGATTTTAATACTTAAAGGTGTTTTAATTAAAAAAATAACTAAGCCTGTTTCACCAATAATACCTATTACTCTTCTCTAATTTAAAGAATATTGTCATGTTCTTGCTGTTGCAAGCAAATTTGTAAAACTTACATTAGCTTATTTATGAATGAGTTAATTGTGCTTGTATCGCCAGTTGCTACCCCAATCTGGGCCAATATAATACAATTAAGTTAAGGTGACTAGCCCATTGTCCATTTTAAATTCACTTCGGTTAAAATTTTCTGATAACTTTGGCGCAGACGTGTTAAGGCAAAATGGTTGTGAATGAACAAAAGGTTGTAAAAGGCTTATGTAAAGTTAATATTACATATAAAGAACGGATTATGTTAATGCTCATACCATATACCAGCCATCAAGAAAAGTCTCCCGAGTCTCAAACCCAATTACAAAACAGTTTCATCACGTTGTTAATTGGGGATATTCTACTGGTTGATAAAATGCGTTCTACATGATATAGGCAAACACGATTCAGCGAGAAAGAAAAGCATGTATTGTGATGATGATGTTGGCCGTCTTTTGCATTACCTTATGGGGTGCTGATTATCAAAATCCCTTTCGACTTTTATGACTCAATGCTTATATTTTTTAAATCTCCTCTCTGAAAATTAATTTATCTACCGTTCTCAATCTCAAAAGTTGAATCGTGGATTTATATATGGTAGGGTTAGCTAGTCACGCGGGTGGATTATAATTGAATAAACCACAAATACTAACCCAACTTACTTGAACGCTTTTCCTAAATGGTTATCAGCGTCAGAGCTAATTCGTCTGAAATTTTTTCTTAAAATAAAGGGAATTTATCGCTAAGATAAGACCTAACAGATTTATTATTACTGTGCTTAAAAATAAGCTTTATTCATTTGTGGATTGCACGTAGGATTCATTTCAGCACAGGATTCGAGCAACTCAATTCGTGTATCGTGTATTATAATTATTCATTATTCAACATATGTAATTTAATAGTTCAACGAAAAACCGAGGTATTTGGAACGCATTTTTAAAATCATACTTTTACATGATTATCCAACTCTATTTGACTATTGGGCCATTTCTTTGATTTGTAGATGAAGAACCCATCAAAAACCTTATTTGCCTATCTGCTTATTGTCAGTGCGGTTTACACTGCGGCTGGTGCGGGCCATGGGGACACGTGTGGCCCTAGTATCCACTGTGAAGTAAATGTCGGACTCATATGTCATGAGGCAAAGTGCGCCTGTGGCAATGGCACTTTCACCTCCAATCTTGAGTTCCAAATGACCTGGGACACTGACCGATCAATGTGTGTCGGGGTTGAACATTCAGCCTGCGTTGGTACTCCGAATAATCCTGTACCGCAGGGAATGAAAGAGGTCCCTTGCGTCTCTGACCGGATTTGCTCCCAAGAACCCAACTTACCCCCGGGACTAGGTAGCTGCAAAGTTGAAGACACATTTTTCGCCCCAGGTGGTCATGGCGCGGACTGCGGACCAAAATCCCATTGTGCCATGAACATAGGCCTGATTTGTCACGAGGAGAAGTGTACCTGCGGGAATGGGACGTTGACCCGGGATATCCCATTCCTGTTGACTTGGGACGGGAGTCGGTCCCTCTGTGTTGCTACTCCTGAGACGGCATGCATTGGCACTGCGGAGACTCCCGTGAAAACTGGAATGAAGGCAGTGAGATGCGTTAGGGGGCATAGTTGTATTCAACTGGGTGGTATGCCATTGGGTGTGGGCACCTGTAAAACTGGGTTTGAAGAAGAAACCACTACGACGACGACTACAACCACCACTACCACCACCACTCCTTCATCAGGGCCTGATCCCACCACTACCCCAACTAAAGGTACTGATGCCCCTACACGTACTCCAGATACCAGTGGTGCTGAGAGTATAAAGCAATTTAATCTCATGACGCTTGTTGTTGGAATTATTACCGCCGGCGTTGTAATGATAAGCAGGACCGTTTAAAAATTAAGTTGATAAGACACAATCTTAAATCTGTTATCAATTTCAAAATGGATTTTGAAAAAAACAAAACCAACTACTATTATTAAGTTTCAAATAAAATCTGCTTAATTGAATGTAATAGAATAAAAGTTCATGGTATTTTCATAAATAAAAAGCCTTTTCATGTGCACTCCAAAAAGCAGTCCACCAATTATTCTGCAACCTCATAAATAGAATCGCACAATGTCGAGAATCTCC
>JAANSN010005393.1:0-12556 GCA_036850665.1 Dicranocentrus wangi | reverse complement strand
TCTGCTATTATTATGCCGTAGTTGGCTTCCTAATTCGAATTTTCCAAGAGATGCTAGAACTTTATTGAAAACGCCTAGACAAGTACACCTTTCAGAATGTGCTAGTGGTCAGGCGTATTACTTTGGTATTGAAAAATATATAATATCTACAATTGAATTAGGGTTAGTTAACTACCAGCAATCGTACCATAAATTACAATCTGTAAATAATTTAATTTCACTTAAAGTTGGTATCGACGGGCTTCCCGTAACCAAAAGTTCAACTCTACAATTTTGGCCAATTTTGATGAGCATTGATCAGGCAAAGGTAAAAAGTGTTCATGTTGTTTCTTTGTTTTACGGACTCCATAAGCCAAGTAATATTGCAGAGTTTTTAGGACCGTTTGTTAATGAAATGATTGATTTAGAAAAGCATGGTGTAAACTATAATGAAAAACATTATGTTGTTAGAATCAGGTGCATAATAGCCGATGCACCTGCACGCAGTTTTATAAAAAATATAAAACCGCACAATGCGTATTATGGTTGCGAACGTTGTTATAGAAAAGGGAAGTGGAAACGGAAAGTAATTTATAACATATCAGGAAGCGGCGTGAATCACACAGATGATTCATTTGCTAATATGGAGTTTAAAAAACATCATAACGGTCCAAGTCCGCTGGCTAGTTTAAATATTGGCATGGTAACACAAATCCCTCTCGATTATATGCATTTGTGCTGTCTCGGAGTAATGAAAAAATTATTAGTTAGCTGGGTTGATGGACCAGGAATGTTTAAATTCAGATCCAGAAACAGGAATAGGATTTCAAAGCGCCTTGTATCGTTTAGATCTAACTTTCCAAGCGTTTTTAGTAGGAAACCTCGTGGTTTGAATGAACTCAAACACTGGAAAGCGACTGAGTTCCGAACATTTATGTTGTATCTAGGTCCAGTAGCGTTAAAGGGCATTATGGATAATGAGCGTTATAAACATTTTTTAAAGTTTCACGTGGCCATGTATATATTTTGTAGGAAGCCGTGTCTAAATGACGAGTGGTTTTCCTATGCAAAAGAGTTATTGCGAATATTCGTAATGGAAATTCCTAAATTATATCACAAAGACTTCCTAACTTATAATATGCATTCCCTACAGCATTTACATGTGGACGTTGCGAATCATGGCTGTCTTGATGGGTTCAGTGCATTTGAGTTTGAAAATTATATGCAAAAGCTTAAGAGAATGCTGCGTGCTAACACTAACCATCTGGCGCAAGCTGTAAATCGTATTTTTGAATCTGATAATCTGTCTGAGAGTACTAGTAGCGAAAATAATTTTCGTACTGTATCCATAAAAAAGAATGCGTATTTTCTTACGAAGGATGAACGCATTTGTAAAATTATAGAAGTAAGAAATAATGACATTGTTGTAAATTTTGTTACAAACTTTAATTGTATAAACGGATACCCCTGTAAAAGTTCAAAATTATTTATTGTTGAGATTGAAGCTATTTCATCAGAAACAGTAATATTGTCTGAAAAATGTCTCTCAAATTTGTGTTTATGTCTTAATGCGCATGAAAAGGACCATATTGTACCTATAATTTAATTAACTATTTGATAGGTTCCTGATGATTTTGTTGTTGCCATTTGTATATAGTAATTGTTTTATATACTAATAAAATGAAGTTATTCCACGTAAGTTAGTTTGTATCAGGTGGCTTATTTATGCTAATTATGTGTATTTGCATAACAATTGTACAGCACCATCCAAGCACCGAACCAGTACGATGCCTGTACGATTATACCATTAGTTTGTAGAGTCCATTCATGTCGTGCCGGCACCAGACCTGCACCAGTGCTACACTGTGCAGCCACGATGTCTGGCCGTTGCCAGCGTGTACTGATCTAATGCCGTATTCCAGCATCGTGCCATTGCATGAAAATTTGGCAAAACGGTGCTGGAATAATATTGTTTTTCCCATACCGTTTCAGTGCATATGGTGTTGGCTTGTGTTTATCGGGTCACCACCATGTTCATCATCAGTGTCGTGCAGAACGACAAGAAGGATGGAAGGAAGGAAGATCGAGAAACTGCAGAGATTCTTATTCCTCTTGTTCCCTTGGGACTCGAGGCGCTCGCATTGTTATTCCAAACGGGGACAACATGGCTTTTCATCAATGCCTTTGCCCCTGGAAGCCCGGTTTCGGAAGCAATAACCTGGACAGAGAATTGGTTGAATGGAGCCAAAGCCTGCACCATCCTTCCCGTCCCCGGAAGGGGATCGTCTACGCAATCCCGGCTTTTGTGGTTTTGGCTCTCCGAGGCATTTTCATAATATGCTTTGTGGAATATGGTTTCAAAAGCATGCTGGTGAAGGATGGGATTGACGTGAGTGGAGAGACGGAACAACCTCATCAACCTTAGGATATCATCGGCGGAGGAATACTCAACTCAACTGTTATGAATTTGATTTGATATTTGCATTGATAGATCCTCTAATAATGGTAAATGTACAAAACAAATTCCTAGCTCCAATCAACCATTTTGTATGGATTCAGTCATTTGTCATTTCTGGCTAGTCCTTATTGTTCAGATTAACTGTCAGGAATGCATTTGTTAGAGGTGGTTAGATTGCAAGTACTATTATTAATTTATTTAATTTATAGTACAGTGGTATATCAAATGAAAATTAAGTACAGAGTTGATAATAATAGAGAAAAGTAAACTGGTTTGTATTTCCAATATTAAATGCGCATTTATTATATAAATACCTAGGTCGTTTGGCTTGATGTACTTACAGTTCAATTAATAATAAATGCGAATACTAAAATTGCTGAATTACAAAAAGTCGTGTAAATTTATTTATTTTAAAGAAATTTGGCTGCTTTTCTGTTAGTACAATGTTATTACATCACTCCATTTATTTGGATTCCACCTGCGTTATGCCACTTATGCCTCAAACTCCAGTCAGTATTACAACATACAACATCAGCAAAACAACAAAGCTTTTATTTTTTTTATCTGTATAGATTCAATTCACTTCAATCACAACATGCATCATCTTTAAATTCCAGTTCCACTAAAAAAAACTTTTGAGTGCCTTGCCGTTTGCAGGAAGGCTATAAATACGTTTAGGTGCTGTTTGGCTTCATTTCTAAAAAAAATACGTTTTAATGAAATTGAACTCATTGTCAAGATTTAAGTCAATTCAATGAAGCTTATATTCCATACATAATACATGATGATAGATGCATTTTCTAATTAACTCCAAAACACTTTTGTGTGGATATAAATGCAGACCTTCACCTTTCAATGAGATTGTAGCAGCAGTAAGTTTGCGATGTTTTATATGAAACAACAGACAGTCTGGAGGATATATATAGATACTTTTGTAATATAAAAAAGACACATTCATTGTGATGAACTGGAGCAACTTTTACTTGCAGAAGGTGGACCAGGACCACCGCCACCATCGTCGTACCACACCATACACCACATTAAATTCCTGTCCACACTCCAAGCACCATCCTTGTACATAAGCACATTACGAAATTCTGTTACGTATTACACGCCAACCACTCCTGTTATCTGTCTACAACTCGCCTGAATTCAATACACACAGGAGGATTTTTTTTAGCTTTCTGACATCTGATCGCATCCTTTGGGCAAATACAAAATAATGCTGACTAAACCCTTATAAACCCACACAGCAACAACAAGTTGGTGTTCTAGCATCTTCTTTTGCATGTTCACTTCTTCTTCTTCACTCAAGTGTGGGGTGCGGGTGTCTCATTCTCATGCCATATGCCATATACTTTGATTTGGTATTTGCTTCAAGAAAGTTAATTTTAACAAAAGTACTCCGTGACGTTTTGGTGGTGAGAGTGTGAGTAAAGTGAATCATTCTCGTACGTATTAGAAATGTAGAAATAAAAATAGGTGTAGTAAAATTGACTCGGCGCACTTTTGCTTTTTTACCAAAGATCATAATATTACCTACTATTCACTTTCTTAAGCTCTGTAAGATCTCAGAAATCCTTACCTTGATATAAAGCGTGTGTTTTGCATCCCGCAGACTTCCTTACTTCCTCCAAAAATTATTTAAACTTAAATTATCTAGATTTCCAGTCAAGCGTTTTCCTCTCTTTATGAATACCTTTTTATGATGTTGTCTGTATTCAATTTTACAGTTCTAATGCGTCGCGTGTAACGAACGGAGGTTTAAAGCTTATGTATACAATTTTAAAGTTTATGCAAGGAAAAAATAAGGACGTTTACTGATTTAGGATTCCACATTCAAACATTTATTTGACAAGAGGTAAAATCTGCATAGTTCGAAGGTCAAGTCAACCAGTTGGTAAAAATGTAAATGAGGTTGTTTCCATTTTAATAATTGGAAGTGAGTTTTTGTTCGAGTAACTATGCATGAGCATAGTTGGATATTATATTAGTCGCCGAGCTGGTGAACGACATTTTTGCGAAGCTAAAATAATAGTCCTTCAAAATATAGGTCTGAAGACGACGCCACAGTAATCCTATCCCATCCCATCCAATCCCATCCTATCCTGGCTGCTTATTGCCAGCCATCAAAAGTGAAAGTAACGTGTTCAACATTCGACTTCAAAAGGTTTCATGAAAAACATCAACTTTCATTTAACCTCAAATCACTTTTTGGTCGCCACTGATTTTTTAATAATAAATAATATTCAATTGCCCAATTTGCAGCTGGTATCTTCATCTGCACCAACTTGGACTTGAATTTCCCGTTTCTCCGCTTGTGCAAGTGACATTTATTGTCTCTTAAAGGAATCCTTAATATTACGGCGGAAAAGGTACACAACGTTACAAAACTTTTTTAATTCATATATATCATTGTCATTAAATATATAAATATTAATACATAAATCAAGTAGCTGACGATAGAAATGAATTTTTCTTTCGAATTCATTGTTGGTATGAAATCGGATGCCTATTTGTTTCAGATAAATTATATGCAATGGCGTTCAAACGCGACGAATGGAGAGGCATTGCACACATCATAGCCATAGTTGATTTTGCACTTTCCATTGTCATCTTAATACCAACTACCTACTTCCTCGCCACCATTTCCATCAAAAATGAGCTGAAGGAGGAAAAGGAGGAGGATGGGTCGTCGTCCTCGGGAGATGGAGAAACTGCTGCAAAGATGTATTTAGCTGTGATTCCTTTGGGAGTCCAGGCTCTCATGCTGCTATTCCAAACAATGATCTCCATTTATTTCATCAATGCCTTTGCCCCAGAACGCCAGCTTTCAGAGGCAGTAACCTGGACGGAAAATTGGCTNTTTCATCAATGCCTTTGCCCCAGAACGCCAGCTTTCAGAGGCAGTAACCTGGACGGAAAATTGGCTGCATGGAGCCACAGTCTGCACACTCCTCCACGTCCTTCTCGCCATCCCAGTTGCAATATATACGGGGGTCGACTACGGGATCCTGGCCTTTGGAATTGTGGCAATCCGAGGGATTTTTATATGGTTTGTGGAAAATTTCAAAAGAATCCTTGTCGAGGAAGGAAAGGAACAACCTCAGCAGCGGTCTTAGGATACCGGAATACGGGACTTAACTAACGTTATTAATTTTTATTTGATGTTATTATTTGATAGATTAGCATAGATACTACGCTACTTATTAAATTACAAAAGTCAACTGGACACTCAAAATAAGCGTTCATTCTTAAAGTAAATATTTCAACAGATTTTGTCAGTCGACCGTGGTTTTCATTGAAATTTCCAAGACATTAGGTTACTTGACTGATTACTTCTCACAGACGTAGACTAGACAAGTATTAAACTGAGTTGTAAAAATAAAAATACAAACAAATAGGTAATTTGATATTCAAGATATTGTGGCCAGTCACTCTTGTTCTAATAGATTTAGAGCGGAGTTGATTAAATAAAATTGAATCCAGTGGAAACTTTTTACTTACAGTGTACAGTATACAGCGTGCATTTATTATAAATAGGGAGTTTGACTTGATGTACGTGTAATTCAATTAATAAATGACATAAAAATGAATGTGAATACAATATAAAATTGTTAAAAGTAAAAAAATCAATTTAATTGTTAAAGCAAATCAACTTGTTTTAATTTGCTTATTCAAAACTTTTTGGAGTTTCAGTCATTAAAAAAATTTTTTTTTTAAATAATCCAGTCACTTCATTTTGGATTCATACCTTACGCTCCATTACAATACAACATCAACAAAACATTTTAAAATGCCATATTATTTACTTCGATTCAGTCAGTTCAGCCTCATGTTTAAACTCGTCGACTGGAATAAGTAGAGCATTTTTTTAATTGTTGAAAGATTTGATGTTTGCTTAAAATTTTTTTTAGCTCAACCCTCAAAAATCGGTTTGCTGAGCTTGTCCTCATTGTCGGGTTGTAGGTTAAATCAATGAAACGCTGTCCATCAGTACCAATCAGTAGTACCAATCAGTAGTACGACAGTTCAAAGTTGGTGACATGACGTTATTTGATATTTTGCAAAAACAGAATGTGGACGATATCTTTGTTGCTATTTAATATTAGTTTGCATGTCGTTTCATTCTCATTTTGATGATGAATTGTAGACCACTTGCAGGAAGTGGGCCGTCACTACATCCCACTCCATCCATGCACGTTTGGACAACGTGACTGCTCTATGCTTATGCTTTGTAGCTGAGATTCTTGTAACCACAATACGAACGAACTGGGTTTATGTTGTTAACCTGCAACTTGCGTCGATGCTGATGGATCCGCAGAATAGGGAACTTTATGAACTAGATGCAAGCTCCCCTTCACAAAAATGTACTGCGCAGCTTATAATTCTACTGCTGCAGCTCTTACTACTACGCTCAGCTCATACAAAATGTAATATTATGTGCAGTGCAATACGCACTCGAATTTTCGAATGTATTAAATTATTATTAGTTAGCATCCACATTCCATGATTATACGCAAATGAGCAGCAAAGAGACGCCCATGCACAAATTCACTTACCTCACTTACTTTACAAAATAGTAGGATGACTATTACGTCCCAGAGTCTAAAAAACGACTTGACTTTTAATTTCATCAGGGCATGTGAGGTCGTCGCCCTATTTGATAGTTATTCAAATAAGCCGCGCTGTTGTAGTTCCTTTTAAAACAGATCCCATTTTACTAGCCGCTAAAAACTTCATCTATTTGCCGTGATTCAATCATTCAACCACCTATATAATTGCAATCACTTAGAAACCTAATTTTTGGCCACTGCACTGGTTTCTTGAAAACGAGTAAAACAATTAAATAAAAAGATTGATTGCATCACTTGGATTTTTTTAGCCATGCCCAGCGTATTGTAATTCTTAGACATTTGTAGTAAAGATACCACAGTAGGATATACGTGTAGTCGTCAGGCAGGGTACGCATTTCCAGCATTCCTCCTACACAATACACAATTCTCTGTGATTAAAGGATATATGTAATAATACGCTCAAATATATACAGCAACAAGTTGATGAGCTAGCATCTCTCTCACTCATAGTCATTGTCATGCCTCAGCTGCTACTGTTTTTGAAGAAAGTGAATTTTAACTAACGTATTCTCGACGTTTTGGTTCAAGTGAGTCAGTCACCGTCAACATACTTATAGCAATGAAACAAAAAATTAGTCTTGTAAATTAATAGCCACTTTGTAGCAGACTGATGTGGTGACTGAAAGTATTTGATGTAACATTTTTTTTACCGTCACAACTTCCTTTTTTATCCAAATTTCCTTCCTTCCTCCCTTTTGGTAAAACGTAATTGCAATTACATATTTACATGCTATCATACTTAGGATAGCACATGACTATAAGAAATAATGTCAAATACGTAATTGCACACTCGTTCGATTTGCAACTCAAATTAAAAATTATTTATTACATATAATATTCAATTCAATTTGCAGGGTTGTCTTTTCCGGCAAAATAGTTAGTACCACTCTGACAATTCCAAATTGGTGTTTTACATACCCATTTTGGCCATTTAATTTGCACAAGTCATTACATTTATTAGCGAATTGAGGAAGCAGTAAAAGGTTGAAGGTAAGAAAGAACATTTATTTTGTTTGTAAAAAATTGTGGTGATCCATTTTACTTTTTTGAGTACAAATAATGAACCACACATTCAAACTGTTTTCAATTTTCAATTCATATAAATTCCTTCTTTTTTTATTTGCAGGTATCGAAATGGCCTTCGACCACGTGGAATATAGAAAAGTGGCGCGGGTGTTAGCACTAATTGATTACGTATTTTCCATCATATTCATGGGCGTCGGCTACTTTCTCGCCACCGAGTTTATCATCGGCGTAGTGAAGAACGAACAGGAGCACGGGGGACCGTGGAAGAAACGAGATACGGCAGAGATTTTCATTGCTCTGATTCCTTTATGCCTCCAGTCGCTCTTCCTATTCTGCCAAACAGCCATGACCATTCATTTCATCAATGCTTTTGGTCCCGGGAGCGGGCTACTGGAGGCGATTACCTGGACAAAAAAGTGGCTGTATGGGACCAAGGCTTGCACGATTTTACCTGTCGTATTCTCCATCCTATTTACATTTTCCATGGGGGCTCCCTTTGCAATCCCGGCCTTTCTGGTGTTGGGCGTCCGAGCCATTTTCATCTTTTTGGGCTACATGTTCAGAAGAATGCTCAAGAATGCGAGGGAAGCTAGTGGGGAGACCACGGGTCTGAATTTGTCACATGATACGGTGATCATCATAACCTAAAATGCGGAATTAAGGCAAAATAATTGTTCGATCGAACCAAATCCTTTGTCAATCAAATCTCAAATCGTTTTTCTTTTGTCTAATTCAGCCAATCCCGATTCAAACTTATTATTATACGCCTTCTATTTACTGGTAGTAGTGCAAGGATTATTTTAGAACTGGATAAGCAGAATTGCAAATTTTTTGCTAAAATCAGATAGAACTAAATTGCTTTTAAGTTTGCCTATTATTAGGTATTATTATTTTTTTTTTCATGCAGAGCAACGTGGAGTTAGAGTGGTAAAGTCACTTACAAATTTATATGTGCATTTATTATAGATTTAGTTAGTTTGACTTGTGTATTGTTAAATTATCCTTATTCAATCAATCAATGCAAATAATACAAATTTGTTCAATTTAAAAAAAACTCATATTGTTATTATTATTAAAAGCTTACTTAACACTAATCCATAATATTCCACGGTTCCAGCCTCAATTCCTTATTGTTATTCCTACATTACAAAAATGATCTTACACCCAATCGAAACCATTCCATTTTGGACTTTACCTGACAAAATCTTAAATTCACTCCACACTCCACTATACTAATGGAAACAAGTCTCAAATTTTCATATTGATTTGAGACGGTTTAATTACAGATTACAGTATAGACATATACTATACATCACACCACATACAATAAATATAAATGCATTTCCTCCATAATAAACTTCATTATCATCATCCATATTATCCATACCTCAACCATAAAAAGGACAATGCAAAAAAGAAAAAAGTCATCTTCTCAAAACCAAAAACCAACTCGTGTACATTTTGTATCTCCTCCATCTCCAAAATTGAAAGTTGAACATTCATAATACCCATAATAATATCCTAGTTCAAGTTGAATATCGCATTTTATGCCGAGGAGACAAAGTGGGATGCAAGGATTTCAAGGTTGAATTATTTTGGTTGACATTTCTTGAGCTTGGTAACAAGCTTGGGCTCGGCGGCGGCGTCGTCGATGGATCTTTGCTTGATTTCGAAACATTCCTTTCTGCCGTGGGCTCGTAGTAATAATGCGCTTTTTGGGTGAATCCGCTTTTGGCTTAGTTGGAGAAATGGAAGTAGTGGATTGAACTGGAGGAGGGAATCCCGTTGTTACCACCGTTCGGAAACTCAGCCCAGGAGTAACATATCTTTTAATTAAGATGGAGGGGCGGATAAATGTTTCCTTTTGAACTGTTTGTGTCTTTAGTTTCCTAGAGGAGGGAGCACGAGCACGGGAATCCTTTTGGTGGCACTGCGCAGAGTTGGTGACACTGACACTTGCTGATTTCTGAAAGCCAGTGGAACGGCAATTCCGTTTCAACACCTGACATTTCTGACACAAGTCGGATTGGTGAGCCTTGTTCGGGTCGACATGACTCTCTTCCGGGCTGATCCATAGTTTTCGGGCTTTTTGAAACTCGGCATGGGTGGGAAAGGGTGTTACAATCAAGTCACAAGTCCGACAAGGCATCCCCTTTTGACAGAGCTTCCACTTCCAAATCCCTTGTTTCCCTTTGGTTCGCTTGTTGCAAGGGAGGCACATGTAGTAAAAAAGTTGCTCCAACTCGGAGGATCTAACCAACTGCTCGCAGCGGCTGCACTTTTGGCCAAAATCCCTCCACGCTTGAGCACTCTCCCAGACGCGGTTGCAGGTGTCACACTTGAATTTGCCAAAGCAGGGCCTGCTCACCCCCAACGTGGAAGAGTTAGCGGTTGGATGGGGCATGATGTTTTTTGTGATGAAACTGTAAACTCGACTCAGCTCACCTATTTGACTAAAAAATTACTGAATTTCTCTGATTTTTGCTTGGATGTTTAACTTTAAGTGAAAAAATTGCATTAGCAAAGCGTATAAATTTTCAAGTGTTCTACAACTCTACATTATATGACATCAATGAAAATTGTAGAAACAAGTTTCTCTTTGCAGTATGGACGTATGGAAAATGAGAAATGAAAACGGAAAATGGTTTCGGCAACGTTATGATGCATACCTATTATCTTTTCCGTAACATCCACAAGAAAATAAGTAAGTGTGGCTTATTCCGTGTAACTGATCATTCATGATCTGGTGGTGAGTACGTACGTATCTTCGTTCGTGTAAACTGTAATCAATCTGTCCACTTTGTTACCTTTTGCTACACACTGCATCCATTGCAGTCCAGAGGAGGTGGTAGAACAGGATGATCGAGTCGGTCTGTCTCTTGTTGGCTTTACCTTACCTTTTTGCTAACGCAGTGAGCAAGGCCAAACAAGCGTCCAGTAGTAGTTTCCTTTTGACGTGAATACCAGCCAAGCCATTATTCCATTCATTTGCATAAAGGGTCCTACCGCTACCCAAGACTGACCTGCACAGCTTCAGTATCCAGAAGAAATCAGAAAGAAGGAACCAAATACAAAGAACAGGAACATGCATAATCAACCCACCTTAAGACGATATTATGCGGCTGCATGCAGGATGGATTGTGAAAAATACATGATTTTCAGGGGTACATAATATATATTTTTTTTCATGGGATGTCGATGTCATGTTTTAGGATCCAGCAGACTTGTTCATGCGATATTTTCCACATTATAATTTTCCGCTTTCAGTTTTGGAGATGCAGATGCAGAGACGAAGCAAAATACCTAAGTTGAATCTTATGGATGTACCTGAATAAAAACATGCTGAGCTAAGTGAATGGGACGAAGACAAAAATTGTAGGTATGTTCTATATAGCTCCTTCTTCACATATTATCATCATATATATTGCTGCACTTGCGTGTCGGGTGGGTACGTCATACATCAGCTAAGCTGATGCTTTTGTTTGTTGAAGAAAGTGAGTTTTATTTTAACCAAGTTGTTTTTTTTTACAAAGGATGTAATAACAAAAGTAATGTCTTTAATATATCCTACCAATGTAATTGCGAGGTCACCTCCTGAAAGGCATGGCATGATGTATACAAACACGGATTCCTTTCCTTTCTTCCTCACGGTTACAGGATATTATTGAACTTTGAACTAGATGGAGAGCTCCCCTTTCCAAAAGTAGGTGTGAAGTTACAACTCTCACTCAACTCAATGCATACTTCTACATTGCTACAAATCCCATTCCACCAAAATACATAAAGTACATACATACATAAAATATTATTATTGCGTTGCACCTCGGTCGGCCGGCACATCCAACCAAATGCATTATTTCAATCAAACTTTAGTCACCACTTGTACTATACTGATTATACGTGAGTAATAAATAAATAAATAAGCACAGGGGCAGGGGGACGATGCACAAAAATGCATTTTAACAATATAATAAGTATAATGCAAAGGAATACAGTATATTCCTTTGCACTTGATGATATTCCAGTAGTAGTAGAGTCTTCGAATTAAAGCACTTTTCATTTTCACCGGGTGATAGCACCCTAGTATTTCCTAGTATTTTAAGATTTATAGTATAGATACCTAGATACGTTTTTAATGCAGTAGCCGTCATCGGATGTCGGGCCTATATGTATCCTTCTGGTGTAGAAGTTGATGAGTCATCATCATTCATCACCCACATCTGTTCATCTGGGTATATGTGTCCTACACATAATATTTATTAACTACCGTAAGCATTCATGCTTCTAGGTAGTTTTTGCTTTTAACATGTTTGTCTGTCTGTCAGTCTGTCCGTCATTCTGTCTGTGAACACGATAATTCAAAAACTACTTGAGATTTTAAAATTCTGATTTCACAAATCGACAGTACAGGAATAGAGTGAGGACAAGTTCGTTATTCAGCCATTTTCATCAACGG
>JAANSN010005392.1:0-12561 GCA_036850665.1 Dicranocentrus wangi | reverse complement strand
TCATGCACCACCCACTTTCATTCATATGCTAATGCACTCATCGATGACTTCTTGGCTACTTCATTTGCATAACAATAGATGAGAATCTGGCTCAGAGGTTCAACCTTGGGTTAGGCGCACTTTACAATTAGACACTTGCGTGAACCTTGAGACCCCCAATGTTCAATTAAATCAGTTCACGCATATTTCCTTTGGTTTCACTTCATCCATTAATTCGTAGTAGATGACATTAATATTATCATATCATTATTACTGACTTGAACTACTTGGAAATAGGCATAATATATTTCCTACTACTTCCAAAGTTTAAAAACCATCATTGGTAGTCAACAACGTAAAGCGAGTCAGCCCTTCGACTTACAGTATTTCACATAAATACAAGCAGACATTTTTAATCAGACATCAGTTCGTTTCGTTGGAATTCCTTCTTCCTCACTTTTATGTAGCTGATCACAAAGAGCCAGTTTTCTTTAACATGGTTGGGCTTGCTGTAATTGCGGATTTGTCGGTAAGTTCTAATTTTTTTAATATAAAAATCGAAATTAAAAAATCAACTTTTTGTTGATTGAATACCAACTATTACATAGGTATATCATATAATAATATTATATACTTACTTTGTTCGAAACAGATGCAAGTTGCGGGTTGTTCTGGAAATTTATGCATTTTGCTGTTATGACTCACATGTCATTCTATAGAATTGAATAAGAATCCTCAGGAGATGTTTTTTATTATTTTTGAAGTTGGAAGGATGCTGGGATTTTCGTCATCACGAGTGATTTGTGTGAAGTGAACTAATGTCAATGATATTTCATGATGATTAATGTAAATCATTGCGAACGAACGCTTTCCATTCCAGAGCTTTCTTTGTGCGGCATGCGGGTACAACGACGACGACGTTCGTCCAGATATGAACAATGATTCATCATCATCAAATATTATGACATTAAAGTAATATGTCATTCATGAATGATGATGATCACACGACATCATGATTATGCTGTAACAAATTATTATTACAACTTCTCACATTTTCTAAAATGTATTTGAAAATGTATATTTAAATGGAATTTTTGAGATACAAAAACAAAATAAAGCTAAAAACGTTAGTTTTAGTTGATGCTTCTTTTTTGGGAGTTTATTTTTTTTAAGGTGGCATTGATTTTTTGATACTCAATCTATTTAAGCTCATCATATATTGTTAGCAAAGACAATCAATCAATTTGTTTGGGAATCACTTAATTAAAATAATAATGATAAGAAATAATAGGTGTACATTTTTCTTGTTTAGCAGCCAATGGAATAGGCATGAACGCAGTTGAGGTTGGTTGGATCAAGAACTGTTCCCGGAGGGCAGTTTTGTTGATGGACAATCCAGTTGTCGCCGTGGCGGATGCAAGTGTAGTAGTGAGTTTGGCACGCAGTCTGTGGACCCGCGTTCCTCCCTTCCCGTTCACAGATTTCGTGGTCGGAAGGTGGTGGTGGGGGTGGTGCCTGGGTGGTTGTGGTGGTCTAGCAGCAATGAAATCAGAAATAATTCATTAATTAGTTCCATAGTTTTTTATGGGTTTTACTAACTCGTAGTAAAAAATATCTTACGGTGGTGGTGGTGGTGCTGCCTCCACCTCCGGGTTGTTGTGTGGTGGTGGTGGTGCTGGAGGTCACTGGAGGTTGGGTATCGCCTCCCAAAACACCTCGGGCAAGGGTTCTCGTGATTTTAAAGTTTTCCTCGTGGCAGAGCCCCAGGAAATCGTCGGTCTCAATGGACCACACCATTCCTCCTCCGAGTCCTCTGGCGTTGATCCAGCGAGCCTACCACCCAGAAATAACATGAATGAAAATGACCGTGAGTGAACCATGAATGAATTCACATGAATTGGAAAATTAAAAAAGGGTTTGGAAGTACGCACCTTGTTGGCAACACTCGCCTCGTTGTCATATCCGATCCAGTTGCGCCCGTTGACGCCACCATAGGCATAAGGGGTTTCCCAGCCGGGCACCATCACCGTCGTCCATGGGTAAGCCTTCATGTCGACGCAAAGCTCGTTGTATCCCCAGAAGCCGGCTTCACGGGTGAAGGGTCCGGCCATGATAGGGTTCTTGGCTGGGGCATACGGACCATTTTGACTGGGATTGTCCAGGACAAATCCTGTCCAAAAAGTTGATACAATTATGCTTTCATATAATAAGAGGTGAACGGAAAAAAGGAACTTTTTGTTTTGAAAAATTACTTTTTTTTCAACAAAATAATAATTATTGCGACTAGGTAATTAAGTAATTAATTACCTCTGCCGTAGGTACCAATTCCAACAATGAGCTTCTTTGGATCGGCTCCGCCTTGGATCCAGTAGTTAATTGCGTATTCCTATAATATTTTGATTAAAAAAAGTGGGAAAATATAATATAATTTTAAATAATTTGATTATTATTATTATTATTATTATTTATTATTATCCCTTCAAAAACTTCAACCCAATTTTTCCTCTGCATACCGTGTTCAGTGTGGCGTTTTCTCCCAAATCCAGCTCGCTAGTTCCAAGGGCAGAATGATGTCCGGTAAAGTCTTCCCATCCCCCGTGGAAGTCGTAGGCCATGATGTTGATGAAATCCAATGCACTACAAAATCACCATCATCATCATCATCATCATCATGCAAAAACATCCCGAAAAGAGCTATTTGAGTTGGGAATTTGCATGTGACTTACTTGGATACAGCTGGGATGTCGTATGCTGTCTCAACAGTTTTCCATCCTGCACCTACGGCCGCAGTGAGAAGGAGTCCGCGTGGGGCAAGCTCCTCCCGAAGTTCGTTACACAAATGGACAAAGTTTTGCTACAAGAAAAAAAAATAGAGGAAGGAAACGGAATTAAAATTGCGAAATATTTTTTAGCCCGAAGAAATGTGTAATCCAAAATCCAATCAGTTTTGAGAATCTTTGTGGAATATATTATTATTATTGGATGGGAATATTTAATATTATTTACCTTGTCAATTGGCCTAGCATTCTCACGGTTAGCTGGGTATTCTATAATAAAATAAAACAATGAAAAGCAATTTACGTCAAAGTCCAAACATATGAAATAATATTCATTCATTCATAACTTATATTTTATGAAATATCATCATCAGTTGTTTTACCCCAATCCAAGTCAAGCCCATCAAATCCTTGCTCTAGAATGAATGGGATGACGCTGTTGATGAAAGTGCGTCGGCTGGAGGCGGTCATGGCCATCTATTCCCACACAAAATCAGTTAAAAAACTATTGTGAAAACCCCCATTTTTGTGCCATTTTCTTTATAAAATTAGACTTTTTATAGCTGAATGGAGCTCACGTTGGAATACTTTTCTGACCCTTCGTTCCATCCTCCGATGGCGACCAGTGCCTTCAAGTTGGGGTTGACCTTCTTGAGTCCAGTAAATCTCTTCATGGCACCTCGACCTACGGCAGAAAAAGTAAAAATTTAATAAATAATGAGTCATGACAAATATTTTATTTGTGCTTGTTCCCAATTAATGATTTTGTAATTAGTTGAGAATTTTGAATGATTTTACCCCAATTCTCTTCGAGCTCATTGTATTCGTCCATAACTCTCATTCTGTGGGAGCCGTCCTCCTGAAGCCCGATGAATCCGTAGATGATGTGAGTGCAGAGGAAGGGGTCAATTGCTTCAACATCAAACTTGCCATTTCCAGGTCGGTAGACTGCCCAGGAGCCATAATAACAGACTATCTTCTTTCCATCATCTGCGAAACAAAAAAATAATTATGATACTTTAAAAAAAACTAATAATTCTTAAATACTTTGAAAAATTTTGAAATAAATTTGACTTCTCCTTACTTTGTACTACAGGGCTAGCTATCGCTGACGCGAAAACAGCACCCAAAAGTCTCTCATTCTGTGGGAGCCGTCCTCCTGAAGCCCGATGAATCCGTAGATGATGTGAGTGCAGAGGAAGGGGTCAATTGCTTCAACATCAAACTTGCCATTCCCTGGACGGTAGACGGCCCAGGAGCCATAATAACAGACTATCTTCTTTCCATCATCTGCGAAACAATAAAAAAATCAATTCATTTTTAAATAAAATAATTTCCAAAAAATATTTCCACTTTTTTAAATCACAACTTACTTTGTACTACCGGGCTAGCTATCGCTGACGCGAAAACAGCACCCAAAAGGGTTGCCACTAAAGCAGCCTTCATTTTTTAACAAAAAAAATCAGTGAAAACTGAACAAGACACTCAGGTCAACTGCGAACTTGGCTTGCTCCCGATGGCCTTTTTATTCATTGGTGCCATGACGCATGGAAGTTGACGTACGTGTAACTATCGGCGTCTTTTTTGTTTGTCTGAGGACGACGACAAAACTCTGAATAATAATAAATCACCTGTTGAACAAACTCGCCGCTTTATTATCCCCGTTGACATGTTGAAATTTCCTAATGGGCCCGGACTAAATGGAATATAATTGCGGTTGGCTTGACTTGACCTTGTTTATTAGTTTATTGAGGAGTTTGTCGAAATTTTGTTGGGTTTACTCAAAAAAATAGTAATCTAACCATAATATTAAATTAAGTCGAGTTTGTCCCCCCACATAAACCAACTAACTAATAAAAAAATTATTTCGTAAACTAATAAACAACGGTCAACATTTGCTTAAAGGTTTGATTCATTAGGAAAAAATAAATACAGAGTTGGGTTCGTAGGCGGCATGAAGTCATGTTTTTATTGAATCTATAAAATAAAATTTACTCAATTCCAGGAAAAAATGTTAATTGGGGTCATTTACTGTTTATTGCGGTGTTATTGCAAAACAGCCAGCCAAGCCAAATGGTCAGGTAGGCAACGGAGGTGGGTGGTAGGATAACACATATACATATTTAATTTAGTTCGCAATCAATCATAGTCTGATTGTCCATATATATATATATATATATAAAAATTTACAGTTTGTTGTTTTAATTTTATCAATCTCTTTTATCGGCGCCGGACCCGTTTTAGTGAGGTGGATAACCGCATTAGGGGTTAGATAATCCAGCTTAATTGCCCTTTGTGAGGTGATGCCTGGTGCCGTGCCGCCCGCCGACATCATTCCAAAGTTATTTTATTTTATTTTTTTGCCGATGAGCTTGGTTGTAATGGTGGGATCAGCGGCGACTTTTGATGGAATTATCAGCTTTTCGGCGCTACCGTTATTTTTAGCCATTCACTTTCATTTTCATTCATGAACTAATTGAGAGGTGTGCAAAAAATGCATTGACTCATATGAGGTCCACCATCATTTCCCAGAATAGTTATTCAGCCAAGGTGGTGAAGATGATGATGGTTGTTATATTTTTTGCCATGCTTTCCAGAGTAATCAAATCAATAATTATTTGTTTGTTTGTTAATTATATATTATACACCTGGCTGGTTACTAATTGCAAAAAAGTCATGGTCATGTTACAGTGTTACAGAAAAGGAGGTTGGACAAAAAAAATGAAAAGTACATTTTAAAAAATCAGGAAGGAAAGGAGAGCATTGCATCGTGTTTTATGCATGCTAAAACAGCGTGTTCACTGCTGTGCGTGGATAATATCGCACTCCGCTTCAATGTATTTGAGGCACGGGTTCGATTCCCATTTGGTCCGATTTGTTTTGCGCGATAATTTGTTTTATATAGGTATGGCATATACTTTGCAGGTATATTTCACAGGTATTCATGTTATGTTGGTATGACTAGAATAAATGCTTAATACAAACTTATTCACAACTTATTTGACCTTTCTATGAATATATGTTAATATGATCGTATCATATATTTTAAATTATATATAGTTTTTGAAAAACTTTTGTAGTAGATGCTGTGATCTATTCTCACCTGACTTGAGCCATACACTTGAAGCATGACTTTTTATAACACTGTAAAAAATCTCGTAGAAGTGATAATTTGTTTTTTTAGGCAGATTCAAGCTCCTCATAAATGGAATATGAAAATGCTGTTTGGAATCATTTAATTTCTTCTCCATAAAATTGTTTTTTATTCGTTCTTTAATAGTAACCCTATATATGCATTGGTATTGTTCCTGAGATAAATAATACTTTTTGATACATACATTATTATTAGATGAACGGCTCTCAAGAAGAAAAAAAAAGATTTTCCAATCTACCAGTTTTTTAAGAAGCTCCCAAATCAAACCATCCATATAATATCCATATAATATGCGGCTTAACGATGCTATTATTATCTCTCCTTGCGTGGGTTTGGGTAAATGCTTCTGAAAATGAGAGCCCTTAACCAAATTTTTTTTTATTGATAGCACCCATCAATCAAACGACATAATATGTCAAAATTGCCGTAATAATATTACAACTAAATACATGATTTAATTACCTGACATTATATTACCAGTTACTTACTACCCCTTATGTACAATATTCCAGGAGGTGGATCGATCGTCTCGGATGCATATATTTCGCTCAAGCCAAAAACCTGTCGCCGATATGAGTTTTGTGAGACAGAGACCAAACTGGATAATTAAGACATTATTATTTTTCTCCAAAACTAGGCATTTATTACTGGTGTTATATGTTTTACAAGGTTTACACGTGTAATAAAACTTTTCGCGATAATCATCTGACGAAGCACCTCCGCCTCCGATACGTACTAATATAATAGTTTTTTTGGTATACATAATTGGCCAAGACGCCGGCCGATGTAATATAATTCTTTTGTTATATTGATTAGACCCACCTTGACAGCTTAATATAATAAATAATAATAGCTAGAATTATTTTGACAGTCTGTCTGGATCGATTCCTTGTCAAAACTTCTCATTCCGTCGTACTGTTCTGGTCTGGTTCATATAATTTCGCCAAAAGGATAAGATGATCCCAGCCAAATCCATCGCAAATTTGAAAAGGATTTACAATCTAGTTTCCCATTCTAAAACAACCCCGTTCCAAGTGGCACAAGACACTCCAGAGCTAAAGCTTATTGAACCTGCTTCTTCAAGAAGTGTTCGTGTCAACCATGCAATTTCCCTACTCACCATTTCCCACACGATTTTCATTCTCGTCCGGTTTTACCAAGCCCTGATCTCGCCAAATCCTCAACGCTTCTTTCTCCTCTTTGTCCACTTTTGCTGGCTCATCCTCTTTCTGGTCGTGTCCTTCCAGCACGTGACTCTGACTTTCGTTCGGGAGGATGTTCTGTCCTACTGTAACGGCTTGTTCAAGTTTTACTCGGGCTACTTTTCCATGCCTGGAGCTCGCCTCCTCGACAAGGAGCGGAGGCGACAGTGCAAAAAGCTCATTCTCCTCGACCTGCTCAACCTAATGATCATCCTTGGAGGGATTTTCATGACGATTCTGATTATCCAAATATTCATCCTGTATCCCGAGAGCTATAACTTTGCTTACTCCCTTGTCCCCCCGGAAGCGGCTGCCACCTCGGGTCCATTTCTCATGGTTCCATTTGTCCTGTATGAAGCCCTAGTTTTCGGAGGAAACTGGGCCGGCATCGTTTTCTTGGCTTCGATCCATTTCATTCATCTGCTGTGCACCAAGGACTACCTCTCACTGCTGAGGGAAAACACGAAAAAGGGGAAGATACGCCTGGAAAGGCTGGTGCTCCACTACAGAGCGGTCCAACTCCTCCACAATCACTACAATCAGCACATGGCGTCCTTCCTCGCCGCCGTGATGCCGCTGGCAGTGATGCTGCTCCTGGCGGGCACGATTGGCTGCGTCAAACTTAGTCATTTCAGTGGAACCCTGAGCCTCCCGGAATTCGTCATTTTCCCGCTTGTAGTCCTCCTTCCCGGAATAGCCCTCTGCGTCCTCTTTCAAACCTCGGGTGACATCAATCAGACGTCCTCCTTCTTCTCGCGGAGTGCGAAAAAGGGCGGACGACGACTGTTTAGTGGGGAACCGGATCGGAAAGTGGTGCTGCAAACAATGGCCCCGCTGTTCGTCGAACTGGGGAGCTTCTACAAGGTGAAGAAGGTGACGGTGGTCAGCTTTCTGAGTTGGATGGTGGTGGCTACATCCCGACTCTCCGTGTTGCACTTTAACAAAGCCAGCAGCAGCGACTCCTTTTGAGGCATTAAAATTTACTTTTATTCATCTGGATCTAGAATGAAGAATGATATTATGAGACAAAAATTGGATTAGATGTTTTAAGATACTAAAATAAAAAATTAAAATACTAAAAAGGTTATATTTAAAGATAAATAAAAGTTGGTTGAAAATCTAAAAAAAAATTTTTTTCAATATAATTGGAATTCAAAGATACATTTTTATTACAACTTCAAAAAGGGTGCCATGAATAAATTAAAATTTCTTGAAACTTTGCTTACAATTAGATCCAGGTGTCCGGGTCCCTTTGACACCTTGAGTCCGTTAAAACGGTGTAAACTGCTTTGGTTGGACAGAGCAGGTCTACTACATTTTCCGATTGTGACCATGTCGCCGCCGAGTTGTTGTACATCCCTGAAGCAAGGATAGTAGTCGTCCATTGCACCTTCGTCTTTGTAACTAACTACTCCCGTCAAAATGGGTCCGCAAAAATAGAAACGTTTCCAGTGTACAGGGACGCTTCCCTTCTTGTCCATGACTGATGATGACCCTTCAATAATAGCCTTAAGATGGGTCTTAGTTAAGGCAATTCAACAGAACCCACGTATCTGATGGATTTCTCCTTACACGCTGTTTTCCGATTAAGAAATGCAGTGGGCTGTTCCATAAATAAAAATAAAACCCTGAAAGGAGTGTGTTAAACATCCCGGTAGAACACCTCCATAAAACCCTGTAAACTCTCCATCTAAAGCCTCCATGTAAAACCTCCATGTCAAATTATGGGACATGTATGGGGTGTTCAGACCTAACATGCTTCAAATCATGTATCATCCACCATCCACCTCCAAATGCCCCACCAAAATAAGCCCGGTCAAGGTTTCCCCACCCCTCCCCCTTCAGTCCGTACCCCTCCCCCTTCATTCCTTTGTTACCTCCACTGCCTTCCGGCCTCTGTGGAACTACGTTTCTTCTTCGTCAATGTCACCTAGCCGGACATGGGAATCCTGCGGAATTGTCGTGGGTCGCCAATATGATCATCCCTCTGCAATTGGCAACAGGTTTTCCAATGGGCTCGCTCCGTGAGTCTCTCCCTCGTCATTCTAGTCTCCGACTTCATTTCCTTTCAGTTCAGAGCCTTTCCGCGTTCATCAAGATTTTCAGGGAGAGATAGGCACTGGCCCTGGTTCTGGTTCAACAAATCCCAATTGCTGCTGTGAGAAACCTGGCGTCGTCATCAAATATTTTCGGCAGCTCCAACTCCTCGCCAATTTGTACAACTCGGGATTCGGGACGTGTGGATGAACAGCGGGCTACTATAGCGAGTCTAATTGTTGGTCAAATCAGTTTCATGTACGCCACCATTGTGGTGCTCCAATCCGTGGGGGGGGCGACGATGACATTGGTCTTCTCGGACTTGTCCTCGGTTTCGTGTCCACCAACTTCAACATGTTTGGGAATTTGTGCATGTGTTCAATCATGGCTGGAGTGGCGACGGAATGCCAGCCAGGCTTCCATTTCCTACATCAGGTTCAGGGAGCGCGCGGAACAGCCTCATGAAGAACTTCATCGCCTCCTGCCGACCACTGCGAGTGGAACTGGGGCCCTCAAACTATGCAGACCAGTTGACCCCCTTTTGGAGTCCCAGGAATTTGCTGTGGGGAAAGAAAACGGGAGATCTGCTCCTCCTCCTCCGATAGAAACCAAATTTATCACCTCCATTTTATAAAGATCATATATACAGAAATTTCCCAATAAAAATCACTAAATAAAATTAAAACTAAATCAAATTAAAAAGCGTTATTAGTTCACAAATAATAATCTTATTAATTAATGTATGCAAAAAAATGCCAAAATAATAATATGCCATCATAATATTATGCATGGAAATGGAATGCCACCCGCACGCTATTCAACTCAGCAACCCGTCTTTGTTCTTCTCTCACAGATTTTTCATTATCAACACGTGTGCTCTCTGGTCTCACCTTGCCCCACAGCCCAACTCGTCCATCAGCTGTGAGTTTGAATCGTGGATCATCAGGCAGGCACATCTGCTCAGTCAGTCTGGAAGAAATAACAAGAAAAAAACAGAAAGTGTGTCAGTGTCACACAGAGTTCCAGCAAAGTAGTATAAAATCCCCTTCTTGAGTTAAAAGGTCAAAGGTCGTCGACAAATTTTATATTGTATAATTTCGTATAGCATCAAATCAAAAAGGTTGCCACCATCCTCATCAGTTTTAAATGATAATTCATTGGAGTTTTGACATTGTCTTGTAATTTGTAAGTTTTATTTGATGCTATTTTTTAGCTTTAATAATAGTAATAATTTAATTATAATTTATTCCCAATCCTAATTTACTAATCTTTAGTTTAATTATTGACCGCTCAGTTTATTATGTCCATACAGGAAATATGGGGATTTCTAAACTTCTTCTGATTTTTTATAGACAAGTCACAAGCAAGTGGTGACAAGGTGCAAGGAGGAGATGGAGTTGGAGGCATTCGAGCAGCAGCAGCCGAGGAGGATGGAGGTTGCTGCTGCTGGAAAACTGCTGGACTCCTCCCCCATCCCATCCTCATCATCAACCTCCTCCTCATCCTTATTTCCTCCCGTGCTGGCTCAATCCCGCCAAGAGTTTGAGCTGGAGATGGAGGCTGGGGTGAACGGAGTGGTTTGGGAGTGCATAGCGCACGTGGGAGGGGATCCCAGGGAGTACCACCCCTACTACCTCACCGTCCATCACTTCATCTTGTTTGGCCTCCAGCACGGCTACATCCCGGTGGACCGGGCGGAGGGGACCTGGCAAAAGTGTGACCAGACGGCGGCCACCCAATATAATGCAAGAAATAATGACAAATCTGAGAAATCCAATGTTGGCGGACCAGGACCAGAGTCACCCTATTTGAGTCGGATTCTTCGTCAAGGGGGCAAGGGGAAGGTTCCAAAGAGTTTGGAAAACAAGTTTGAGGTGGCACTCGCAGCCTGCAAGAAATTACAAGAGAAAGCGAATGTAGGAGGAGGAGGAGACTCACTCGGGTTCAAAAGGAGTTTGAGTGGGAGGCTCGAGTTTTTCGAACACTTCAAGTCCGTCACCTCCCCCAATCACGTGGTCGCTATGAACTCCTTGTGGACCAAGTATTTGTCCGGTGGTGGAGGTAGTGAAGGTGGTGGTGCATCTGAGGCTCTACGATCCACCCACCTTTCCGCCAAAGCCCACATTCCGAACCCTCCCAAAGTGGAAGTGAAACTGTCCCCCCCGGAAGTAGTGCAAGCCACGACCAGTGAGCCCATCATTCTTCATCAAAGTCCCAGAAATATAGTGATTATCAAAAGAAAAAGAGAGGATGCATCAAAACTGACGAGAATGGGCG
Source organism: Dicranocentrus wangi (assembly GCA_036850665.1). NCBI lineage: Eukaryota > Metazoa > Arthropoda > Collembola > Entomobryomorpha > Entomobryidae > Dicranocentrus > Dicranocentrus wangi. Next base: position 1,135 of record JAANSN010005392.1, on the reverse strand, counting down.
GCGGCGGCGGTGGTGGCGAGGGCTTCTTGTCCCCGGGGGGAGGGGGAGGGCAGGTGGTGAAGCGTGTCAAAGCAGCAATTGAACAAATGCAGCATCAACCTCTCAACCTGAGGGAGGTGCTGAGCAAGCGTGAAACCGAGCTAAGTGCCCTCCGCCCCCAGCCAGAATCCATTCAAGCTACCACAAGTCAATCGGCGCCACAATGGGATCGAAAGTGGGATACCTCAGCCGTCAGCGGTCAACAAGAGGAGGCTAAGCCGTTCGTCGTTTTCAAGGCGGAGAGTAAAAACAAGCGAAGACGAGTTCAACGGACAAACAAAGCTTTCGAACAATCACAAGAGGAGGAGGAGGATGCGGAATCAGTTTCCGAAGAGGAGGAGGCTCGAGAGCCAAAGGGTCGACGACGCCGACGGACGCGCGTACCACCAAAACCAACAACGGATAATAATGCTGCTCCTCCTTCTCGCAAAAAGTCATACCCCCAAAGTGATATTAATAAACGAAGTGGAGGAAAGGAAAGAAGTAATAAAAATATTAGAGACTCACCGCTCCCAACTACTGGCTCCAAGAAGGTCACCCCTCCACCCCCTCCCCCCTTTGTTGCTCGCTCTCCTTCTCAAGAGCGGAAACGCCAGCTTCACAACGAGCGGCGTCGAGTGCGACGAGCCAACGAAACTCCAGAGGAGGTCGAGACGCGGCGAGCCAAAGCTCGGGAATGGCGCCGACTCCGGAACGAGCAGCAGCTTCAGCTTCAGGAGGGTCGGGGTCAGGGGGGTCCTCCAAACCGGGCCTACCTGGAGCGGAGGAAGGAACGACTTGCAGCTCTCTCCCCAGAGGAGAAATCCCAGCGGGCAGTCAACAGCTACATGGCGAGGGCGGCGTACTGCGCCCGACTCGGCCAGACTCCCACCGAATACGCCTCCCAGCTCTCCCGCGCCTGGTTCAACGGGCTGGGGGAGGAGAGGCAGGAGGCGGTTCGGGAGAGCATGCGGCGGACGGCGAGGCGGCAATATCAGCGGATGCGGCAGAATCCCGAGCACTACGAGCGGGTGAAGGCGTACCAGCGGGAGCGGAGGGCCAAGGAGACCCCGGAGCAGAGACAGAAAAGACTGATGAGGCTGAAGATTGGGCAGGC
>JAANSN010005391.1:0-12565 GCA_036850665.1 Dicranocentrus wangi | reverse complement strand
GTAGTAGGTATAAGGATTCTGGGCTAGCATTGCATTTGCTTTGCATGCGAACATATGCAATACTTGAAATTCAAATTAATTCATTAATTTTCAGCCAATTCAAACAAAAAAGCGTAAAAACTAGTGAAAATAAAGTTTCCTGCGTATATGATATGATACACACAGTAAATCATGAAGAATTTATTTAGGTTCTTCGGCAGTAGGCAAAAGTGAAACTAATTGTAAGTGTTTTAATAAAATTCTTTTCGGGGCGCAGTGGACTATGAGATTATAAGCGATTTCACTTTTATATACGATAAGATAAATACGAAAGTTTGCTTTATTAAAGATTTCGTATGGGGCAATGTGGGAATAAAAACAATTTTCACTTGCGATTTGCGATTCTGAATTCTAATATTTCATATCGGCAAACCGCTTTGAGTTGTATAGGACAAATAGAATTAACTGGTTAATACAATATTATATTATCTATTCTTCCTAATCGGTTCACAACTATATATTTTCTCCATTCTCACAATCAGTTTATGTATGGGCATTATATGTATAATATTATTAACAAAAACGTTATGTGTTTATAGCGTACACACATGTAAACGTAACTGCATCCTGTCTGTATGAAGAAACGTCTTTAATTTAAAAAAAAATCTCACCATTTCACGCCACATCGGTCACATGCATGCCTGTTCTACTTAATAATATCCTTGAATACGACAAGTCGTTGCATTCACACGTTCTTACGTGTACGGGGTACGTATATAGAACATGTGTATCGCAACATTTGGCAAGCAACGCCTAGAATAGTTGCTTAAGCATACGTTTGCTATATAACTTGTCTTTCTGTGAGCCACGTGTTGAGTCAGAAGATAAAGCACGATGGATTTTCAGCATTGTCGTGCGTAAAAGCACCAAAAAGTGGAAACTGGAAAGCACTACTCAGTCAGTCAGTAGTCAGTACCATCCCATTTTGTGGGTGCACACCCAAAACAGATGACAACTACTAGAGAAAAGTTGCATTATTTTTTGCAACACTCACTTCCCTCACGGAAGATGATGGGAACAGTCTGCTTGGCTTCAATATCCTTTTCGCTCTCTACTTTCCTACTTCCCGTCAAGCTTCATTTTTAGCGTGTCTTCATGTTATTACCGACAACATGGGCGCACTGTTGGAGAACAAAAACTTTCCTCGCGAGTCTAGAACAGAAGAGAAAGTAAAGTGGAGTACGAAACAAAATATTGGCTGAGTGAGTAGCATTATCATTATAAAGGATACTTCCATGAAAATTTCTTCCTTTTAAGTTTAGCCCAAAAGGACAATTCGTGCTTTCCGTTTTGTAAGTATATTAAGTTGAAGTTACATCCGAACCAACGTTCCTAAGCAGATCTTTTGTGACGGGAGAAAGGAGACCGTGTGTGTACGATATTTTAAGGACGGATACTATACTAGTTTCGTGATAAACATGAATGTTTACATACGAATACGTCTGCTAGTGATTAAATCTTGGCTTCCATTTGTTTTCCTAAGTAGGGAATTTAATTCAGCACACTTTTATGCCCACACTAACTGATGGTAAAGACAAAAGGATTTGTGGCGAAGTTTGTGAAAACAACGCGGACTCATCTCACACTCAATACGTGCTTGTGGATACTTTTCGTGTTTTCATAAATTCGTACATCTTTTACCGAATCCAAATAGTGCTTGTGTTACGTTCTTGCTCCACCTTAGTTTGCAGCTCCTTCTTTAGTTAGTATGTTGAAAACATTTTGATTAATTAATACTTATGGTATATGTAAGAGCAGGCAGACGTGCACGACTTTTAGTACTTCGTACTACCAATATCAATACCTTTCTTGTTTCCGTTTCCTTGCACATCAAATCCTCATTCGATTGATAAAAGTTATTTTGTATGGATTGTCGCACACAATCGCAGGTATGTCCTTTGAGATATACGAAACCTATATATTATAATTGTTATTTTACAGCTCATGTAACCCGCAGTCATGCTCAAGTGCCACGTGTGCCATAATAAACCTGTTTGGTTTGTATTAGAAGTTGAGCTTCAATGCACCAGATTCCATTACATCAAAGAATGTATTTGTTGCGACAATTAGAAAGGAATTTTATATTTGTTATATGATTAATTATATTTTCTAGTGAAATCCCAGCCCCTGTAGTGCAGACAGCAGCTAAACAGGAAAGCCAAAAAGTACTATACCTATATATGGTCCAACCAAACATCTTATATGGGCTATCCAGGCGTCATAATTTCCCACAGTCATATAAGTCAGCCGGCTGAGCATTCTCAGATTAGTTTCCATCCACATCGCTTACACGAAGTAAAATCGTAGATCAAGTCTGTCGATGGAGTCAACAACCAAGATGAGTACGGGCAAGTGTAAGACAGTGAGATCTATTAAACTTATCATTCTTGTTACTCTCCTACTGCAACATTACACCGCTGTAGGGAATGATCTTCTTAGAAACGGCCACACTAATACACCTTTACATTCTTCATTTACGACGAAGAAAGCCAGCCTCATTTCTAATGGGAAGTCTTCCTTCGCGAGCTTTACGCATTTGGGAGAAATGTTATCATTAAGGGACAGGAAACTTATAGGTGTTCATCCGAGAGAAAAATCTGTACACGGAATCACTTCATATCATTCCTCCCTGTCGCTTCGTCAGATTGATTGGGTAGTTGACCCACCACCAAACAAGTCTTCTGATGACCATGATCAAGCAAGGAGGTATGGTCTCCCTAAAGGTCAACACGAAATCGAAATCAACTCAGAGCTTGTTTTCCTAATCCCAGCTCAAGAGCTAAGCAATAACACAAATAGTGATGGAGATATCTTGGTGTCTGCATTTGAGAATCGCATTAGCGACCCAGACTTTCGCCCCATACGTAATAAGACCACTTTGTTAATACCTCTAACTCCTGGCTCCAGATTAGAGACCCTGTCGGTTCTGTGCGACGGCGACAGAACTAATATGTCCCTTTCGGATGACGATGATGATGTATTCGTAATGCCAGTGAATGACAAGATGAAAAACAGCGTTGGATTGCTTGCACAATTACTAGAGTTCACATGGACTGGTGGAGAGAGTGCTTATAAATCGGATCAAGTGGAGGAATTCCAGTGGGCTGACGGAGACACGAAGAGTGTCCTCCTTTGGATGAAAATATGTCCTCCAAGTATTATCTGCATGACGGACTACCAACAAGAGCCGACATCCCCATCAAGAAAGCCAATAATCAATTCTGGAAAACATAATCCCAATGTTAATAATAATAACCACATTCCAAACTCAAAAATAAGCGCTGATGATCATCGTGAAAGTATCACGAACACCAAAATATCCGAAGAAAACCCAAATAATGCTTCTCCGAATGGTAGCAGGCGACTGGTGAAAGTGTCAAAAGGTGACGTATTTACGGTTGCTCACAAGTGTCGTAAAATCCAACAGTCGAGAAAGGCGGAAGGAAACTCCCCCGGATACATTTCAACTTCTGGGATGAATGATGAAGCAAGCATTGCAACAACTTCACTTATTGTAGATATATTCCCCATTTTGCAATCCTGGTTGAGTCGACACTCAATTTGTCCTGGTGAAATGGAATTCAGCCGTACTTTTGTTTTCTCATTGAAAGTTGATAAAGTCATTGGAAATGGAGATACGCAACTTCATTCTTTGCTACCCAGGATTGTAGCTGGATTTCGAGTTTCCAGTGAAAGTCATGCATCCCTCAACCTGCACTACAGTATAGACGGTAAGGGAAGCTGGATGAATAGACATTACAAACATATAATATGTGTGAATGTAAGCTTCTTTGGTGGTTTCGCTCGCACGTATCTTTTGTTTGATATATTTTATAACATTTGCTGTGGTCGCATGTAAATAAATCCACAGTGCATTTCAAATCCGAATTAGTCAAATTACTTAATACATGTGCAATGTGCAACTCATAATTACTATCGGGAACACGTTATGTTCCTGTTAACATACGTTCCTGATTATTTCCCGATATGGTCCTGAAATGCAAACTCTACTCGCACCGCACGTATATTCATAAAGCCATAACTATCGTGTAACGTCTATACGAATTTGGTTCGTGTTTGCATCTAAATTCAATTCTTCTATCCTGGGCTTAGGCTTACACAAGAGTCACAAATCTTTCTGACAGTTCGTAATGTTATTCTCACGTTCTGTCCATTAGCCCAGTATGTTAAAAGTGGAAAGAAATGAACATGGAAATGGCATGGAATGCAATTACAGAACGTCTACTAGCATGGGCTTACGCTTTGTAGTACTCGGGAGTGTTTTTATTTAATGAAATTAGATGGGGAGACATGTCATCATTTGTTACCATCACCATTTTTGTGAAGCTACTGATGTTTTGCAGCCAGTTGCCCAGATTTATTATGGAATTTAGGCAAGTCGAGTGGAATGAAATCTGATTAATTTATCAGTGGTCTATGGCTAGTATAATATTTTCATCCCCGTGCTAATTTTTTTGAGGAAGCAATCACACATGCAAAACAGAATGAGTTGGGGATTTCCATTTTGTGATTCTTGAAGGGTGGAATCAACCGTGAAATTGACAATTTTTACATAGTGTCTCCTCCGGTTTGGTATTACGGGATAAGAGGCAAGCAGATATACCTATTTGGTAGTCTATTGCATACTGTGAAGTGATGCGAGTTAAAGTAAAAGACTAGCCATGGCCATTGCTCATAGGAATATATCAGATTTTCACTTTGATGTCGTGTACGAGTCATTTTTTCCATTGACGATATACATATGCACAAATGTGGGAAGTGAATACGTTGGAAAGCATACTTGTAAACACCATTCAGTCAAATATACTTCAAACTCACAATCAGATTTATGGTCGTATTACAGTAGTTTCTTTGTAAAAGTTGATTGTGCTGCTTGGAAGGTGAGACAGGGGGTTGATTCAACACTGACTCCCTCACAAATTATTTATGCAGCAAACTTGAAAGAACGACTTTTAAAGCACAAATTTTAATTGTAGTGGGTAAGTTGAATATAATTCTTTGGAAGTCTAAGCGGTTTGAAGTATTAACGATAGAAACCTTGTAAAAGAATTTAGAATGACGTAGCCTTCCCATTAAGCCAACCTAGGCACCTTGAAAGTACTTATCCCATTTACAGCAGTCCTTGAAAATTCATATTTTAATTAATTTTATGATGAATGGTTGTAAGTACCAGCTAAGCAGTTGGCGCAAAGATTTGGTAATGAATACGAATACGGTTACTGGTGAGGTTGTCCTATGTATTTGTAGGCTTTAGTGCTATATATTATCTATGTTCATGTAACGTAACAGCTAAAAGCTATGCAAACGTATCACATACTGCATAAAGCTGTGAAGAATCCCAACTCATGTTCAATTCTAAGCCATATCGCACTAGGAAATGTAAAAATCAAAGACTTACGTGATCTTCCATTTTTCAACATCTACCTATTTCGAAGAAAATTTCTGCAGCTGAGAAAACTTGTTAAAAGTACCGAGTACGCTCAGGTTTAAATTGATATTACAAGAATTCAATTTGCATGTGTACGGGTTGTTAGCGTAATAGCCTTGGTTGTGAAAGGAAGTTTTAATTTACTACTGCCTAGTAGCTGGGAAAATCTGGAAAAACCACTATAAGGTTTATAAGGGGAAGGAGGTCCTGTGAACGGTGCACACTACTGCACACTGACTGCGAATGGATAGACTAGAAAAGGGATTCAAGATAAATTTTTAATAATAACCAGATTTGGCATAGCATTTGACTTGAAATTTACAATGAAAGTACAGTGACTTATGATCGAAGTCGACAATCATAAGCCATTATACGAAATTCGTCTTACTAAATCTCATAAGTATGGCAAACGTAATTTCTATATTTATATTTTCCTAATTACCAAAACTGTCTTTAATTTTAGCAACAGTAGTGACACATTAATATGTACTCGCATATTCATAAGACTATTTGCTTAGAAAATTTCTCCCTGGGGTACTTTAAAACTTCATAGCGTAATATAATTCAACTACAGAATTGGAGTTTCCTCACGTGTATAAGTGTTGTGTGTGTTTTCATTGTTAATGGTAGCACCTTATATTTTACACTATTTTATAGGGAATACAATAGTTTTACTATAACTTTAAGGTGCATTATGGTCCCTTTCGTATCGTACTGGTGTACTTTACATACAAGATCCTCAACCATCACGTAACGAATACTTCTTACAATTTAGTAATTAAATGGTTATCTACCGTATATAATAATAATTATAATTATTATAAGTCAACAATTTCCATTCTAAAAAGTTTAATTTATCTGATTAATCAAACTTTAATTTGTTGCATAACCGAAGTACGCACCGTATTACTGGAACACACACTTTACAAGTTAGGCAAACATATAACTACTTTCACTACATACCAGAGTCCAGTCAGGAGCCATCATGCTCAGTAGCAGCGTAAACCCGTTTGTTGAGGAGTTGTGGAAAATGAGACGTTTCCATTTCCAATATCTAAAAATGCATCAACCGCTTACAACACGATCTGTGATTCTATCGCGTAAACTATGAACTAGTTATCCAGCGACTCGCTGGTTCCTTCGTTCACTCCGCAGGTGGGTCACAGTGTTGCATACTCAAATGTACGGTTGTAGCACCAAGTTAGTATTCTTGCTCCCTTCCCCTTCCCTCCCTTCGACACATCTGCATACCTACTGACGGTTCCAGTCGTCTGCATGATAATTTCAAAACGGCTCTACTTTTGTAATTATTGTTTTCAAATAATGTACGTTAGGGTTATAGCCCCGGAGGAGATTGCTGTTGAGCAAATTCGGTCCAGCCCTTATTTGATTTCAAAGCCCACCACAAAGAAAATTTCGTATCTTTCATACTTCTATTTAGGAATGTTCCCCGGTTTATTTGTGAATTAAAGAAATCTGTGCGAACATGTTTACAATCAAAGAAAGTTTCGTATCTTTCATACTTCTATTTAGGAATGTTCCCCGGTTTATTTGTGAATTAAAGAAATCTGTGCGAACATGTTTACAATCTCCGATACGTGATGTCACCCTAGGACGTCAGGATGAACCTCGGACGAAAGTTGAAAGACTCGTGAGTTTTGGGAATGATGTAGGTTTGTTAAAAAAGGCATGCCTAAGTGGAAAAAGCGTACGAGTTTGTGCAAAATAGATGGAGTTCAACTTTCTCCACTGCCTTGACGGCTGTTCCTCTACATACTCATTACATCACTTTTTCATTTCGAATGAAAAAGCGATTAAATTTTTACATTACAAACTAATTGGATTCTAATATGTAGTATAGCTAGTGCTTCTATTTAGGGAATATGATAAATAAATAGATATATGATATTAATTCGAAACACCTTTTACATACATACATTTATTACGTAATTTAGACTTATTTGCACAAAAAACGATTTTACAATATCATTTTCGATTAACTATAGACACCGCGTGGGTTATAAAATCATTCAATTCACCATATGGACAATGAAGTAGATTGGTCTGATTTAGTTTTGTTACTGTTCTGCCCTTCCTAGCTCAAAATTTAGGCAAGATTTATTTATTTATTCAAACTAGTCTCAGTATTATTATTCCAGTTTAGAGATAATGGGATTTTTTTGTTACAGAAAGATGTCGAATTCCATCATCAGAAGCCTGTCCAGTAGGGAAATGTTCAAAGGCTGATTACATCTATACTTTCCGGAGGTGAATGCGCTTCAATAACTGGTAAGCCAGATTGAACATATGTATGGATGGAGCAAATCTGCTAACATTATAGCCTTTAGCGCAATGAGCGACTAATCGAAATGGATACGTTGATTCTCCCCTCCAAGGATTACTTCTTTGTCCACTTCTAACTATAACTAATCATATTTTATTTAAGCTTTGAAGATTACAAGCTACATCTGAAATACTGAATTCAATGAATCCCATCATATTATTATCTAATTAATTAACATATAGATACTGTGCTACAAGTAGCGTCTATCAACATATATGTTTACATTGCAAGCTGGTGAACTTGTATCAATATGTGTTGGGTTTTACATGAAGGGGAAATTTACCCCTTAAGCCAATTTTCGATTTGGCAATTCTAAGAATCCTCCTTAGTATTGCCTGTCCCGTGGGTCTAGTGAAAACTCTCGTTTGGACTATGCACACTATTGCACACCAATCAAAGTAGCGTCATCACGAAAGTGTGCGCTTGAGACACACGAGATCATCTGAAGAGTATTACAACACAGTTCAGGGGACGGATTTTAGCACACGGTTGGTCTAATTCGCTTGGGAGGACTTACTTACTGTAAACTATATCATGAGAGTGTTCGATATTTTTATGAAAAGGTCAAGAAAAGGAAAGGATATTGGTTAAGGATTGACTATGGTACAAGTAAACTCGAGAAAGGTTATATATATACTTATTTATGTAATGTCTCGTTCACTTAAATAAGATCTAAAGAAAATTCATCTCATTTGCCATTGCAACTATCCCCCAAGACTCCCAGGGCGGAGAAGTTAGGTAAGAAAAAAGTGATGACAGAATAAGGGGAAAGTTATTTTCTAAGAGTGATGGAACTACACGGAACCAAGAAACTTTTGGAGCCAAGAAAGCAGCTCATTTTATTTACCTTTATACCGAACGTTACATACATCGTATACATTGTAGTAGGCCATGGAGGGATTGTGGAGACGAGAGGGAGGCGACGTAATAAGTAAATTTCTGCGTTTCACTTTACCCATGGAGCGAAGGAAGCAATGTGTAGCTGACAAATGATGTTATTCTCATACGTCACTTCGGATTCGGATGGTGTGTAGTCTTCCTTGGCTAACTTTGTTCTCACTGACCCTGTAATTAAATCCCAAGCATTCATTTATAGCTTCTCTAGAAAAGGAGCTAGTTTTGGCACAAATTATCTCTGAACTTCTTTTATAGGTAGACGATGATGATGATTTCCAAATAACAAATGATATTTTTCGACCCACGTTCACGTAGAATTAATATGTTGTCTCTGTCTGAAGAAAAATTAACGGATAAAACTAGTAACATCTACTTTATTTATTTAATTGGAAGTATAGTAGTTTATATTAGATGGGGTCAAGTGAGACATACACAGCCTATATCATATAATGGTAGTTTTATATCCTTCATCATTATTGCGCAAAATGTCTGCGACATTTGGCATTCTTAACACATGGGATTTCGTCTGTCCAACTGACACCGTCAGACCTTAGCTTAACACATCCCTTCTTGTTGCTGACTGGTCTTCTGTTCTACGGAAAACTTTGTCCTGGCTTTCTGTCCTGAGAGTTACCCAAACTCGCATTCAACAAACTTGTCATTCTAGTCTTGCTTTGACATACGCGATTTCATTTTTACAAATGAGCTATTAGTAACTTTATTTTTTAGATAAAATATTTATAAATAGCTCCTCTTCCTCAGGATCCTGCAACAGAGTACAGTTTAGTTGCTTTATATATAGTGTAGGATTTACTTGTTGTATTTTCGATATGTGTAATTATTCTGTGTCTAATACTCAACCACTTAATCTAAGTTTGGCATATTAATGCATTCGCAGAAAGTATAAGGTATTCATAAAGAAGCGCTGGAGAACTGCTTGAGTTAAGGTAAAGTTCACGCGACACGGCTACACGCGTCATATTAATTTCTGGTAAATCCCACTTCTGTTTCCAATTTCAATCACATGTACATATAAGATGCCTGACTTTTTTAACCGACCAACTCTCATCCTGCAGAACATATGCTGCTTTCACTGCTGAATGCGTCAAAAGGAAATATCACTCACGCCCATCTGTTTCGCAGGTAGGTGTATTGCTAAATATATATACACCCACACATGCTCGGTATAACCACGTTAAAAAGAAAGCACAGTTGTTGTTATTGTCGAATGAATAACATTCGGCAAAGAAGCCGTAAACAAGGGAGCAGAAGACACGAGGCCACTATAAATAACATATCTACTCTCTATTTATTAACTACACACAACTTTGTAACTCTACCATTCATGCTTGTACGCAACATGACTGACTTCTGCATCGCTTGTGAACAATTAATTTACCTCTGGGTTGGGTAACCATTACAGTGGCTGGAGACTCTTATGTCGACCTGAGTCGAAAACATATATGCAATCCTTCATTTTGCAATTATACCTCATTGTCTGTCATCACTTATCGATTGTCACTAATTGGCTCAGTTATCAGTTATCATTCATGTCCAACCGAGGATGCATACAGGAGACACACGATGAGCGATGAACTCAATTATGTTACAAACTTATCCAATGAAAATTAGGTCGCATTCATTCTTCTTCCTTCCAACTACAACCGAGCGAACTGTAAATGCTAATATTTTGATGCACTACGTGAAGAGGCGATTATGATAAAGTAAACTTTAATCTTAAACCTGCAAAAAGTAATGAGAAAGTAACTATAAACGTGATATTAGGAGTTTTGTTTGCATCACATAATTACATATTTTAATATATTCACGGGCTCAAGTTAGTTGTCCAAACCAATTTCAATAACTCGGTTATTACCGGGGATTTCTTGGATACCTAGAGATGGAGACCCTCGAAAGTTACATATCTTCAGCCTACATTCTTTATTGTCCAGTCCACTGGTTAAAAAAGATAAATGTACTTCATCACTCGATCGCTACGAAGCATGCAATGCATACACTGACTTGACTAACTTGATATTTCGTCACTTAAATGCTTCCGAAATGGGATGTCAATAATGTGTCTCAAGTTTGGAAGTGTAAAAAAGAATGGACCTATCAAGGATCTAGGTATCTTCATACAAATGATGATAGGTCCATTAGTTTTTAAACTTTCAAATTTGTGTGATATATTATTATCTCATCGTTTCAGTCTGAAGCCTGCTCTGTGTTTGTTTTACTCATTAGCCCCTGTGGGCTCGGCTGTGTTCGTTCACTTATTCATTCACTTTGAAATGGGGAAATGTGCCAAAAAATGGCGATATAAAAAATCACAGAAACCGATTAATTCGTATATACATATTACTTGGAGCTTCCCATTACCACGCCAAACATTATCATCTCCATTTTTCTGTCTCCCTACTACTTCCCATAATTTGACTGCTAGACTGGTGAAGTGGTAGAAATCTGCTTGCTGCTTTTTACGTCGCATGACACCATCACCTAGCAAGCGTAATTTCGCTCTCTCTCTCTCTCTCTGCAATCCACATCTACGTCATCTTTCAGTTTCAGCCGTTACAACGCAGTCATGTTTACTGACATGCACTTGAAAACACTCAAATTTCAGCTCACTTATGCCCTGTCCTCATGCCATGGATGAAGTTTTGGCCAATGTGTAAGTACACATTATGCTGTGTGCACAACAGCAGTTTTATTTATGGGAATTATTTACGTGCACAATTCGCCAATTTTACTAACCGTAAACGATTATGGAGTCGCAAGAGTCATGAATTCCATCAGCCTAATTAAAAAATGTCTGATGGAAAACAGCAGTTATTCTATTCGAAATGTGCTAAAGTGCAGGATGGAAACTATTTGTTTGCTTGATATATGAAGTGCAATACGAAAAACTACTGATTTTTCGCACGGCATCTTGTCATACTAACTAAGTAAGTAGGAGCTATACAATCCACTGCTAACGAGTATAATTACTGTGATTATTATTTGTCACAATTTCTTTTGCAGTAGGATTGACTTGAGCTTCTCAATGAATTGCACAAAAAAATGAAACGAGTGGTTGGATCACAGTTTGCAAAAAGCAAAAGAGTTATATATATAAATGCCAGCAAAAACTGTTCACATTCTCACTCTTTAGTTGATTGTAGTAAATACTTAAATTAACCAAGTACATTGTCTGGTTGTACGACTTTCGACTCCATTACATATAGTGGCATTGGACCTTGCTCAAATGTGTTCCTGCTGCGATTCCTATCCACCAGTTTGTATGAGTGAGCAAGTGACAGAGTGCACAACAAGGATAAATTTAATAAACACTGACTTCATTATTCTCCCTAGTGAAAATGGTATGATGTATTGAATCTACTTAAGCAGTTTACTAACACGGATGTATATCCGACGATCTAGGATTACGGAAAAGTTTGTTTTTCAATGTGAGATGGACAACCTACTTATATTCATTGCAGAAACTTGAGCTAGCCAAAAAAATGACGTATCACATTGAGTTTTCGACTACTGTGCCAAAAAGCGTTTGGTATAATATATAAATATCCCATCCCAACAACTTATGCTTTAATACAAAACATAAGAAATCATGAATAGATGCAAGTATATAAGTATACACACCAGTTATATCCTTACTCATAATAGTCATAATATCCCTTAGGCAGACTTTGCGATTATGAAATTCAATTAGGATGCGATGCGGTTGGATGAAAACAACCCTCGGTAATATGCATTTGCTAAAAGTTTGAAATATCCAATGACAAAAATATATGCAACGTTGGCGAGATCACATTTACTACTTTCATTTTTAGCTTCTC
>JAANSN010005390.1:0-12568 GCA_036850665.1 Dicranocentrus wangi | reverse complement strand
AGTCTTGTAGGGTACATCCTTTGCGAAGGCGAAGGACAAGGATTCAAGGTCCAACTGGCAGTCCTTTAGTAGCTTGGGTACTGTTGCCAAAAATTCGCCATCTCTAAATGATCTGTAATTCGCAAGTGATTTTCCAATTTTCAATTTTATTAATCCGGATTTTAATCAAGCATATAATAATAATAATAATCGATTTGAGCAGCATTCAACATATATTTTCGACTAGAGCTAGTTTTACCGAGTACTCCACCATCTCAGGGATTTCAAGCGGAATTTTGTCTGATCCTCCGCCCGAATCCCTTTGACAATCCCCAATAACTTGTCCAAACCAGTTTTCGAGAAGACGTTGCACTCACCTGCATCCAACTTCTAATAAAAATCATAATACATTGTTTGTACTTTTTGGCATGTATATTCACGATGAGTCTGCTGCATCAATTAATATTTTTGTTTCGCATCTACTTATCTTACCTCCAAGTTTGAGCAAGAGGGAAGGTAAACCCTCCAATCAATTAACAACTGAGCCACAATGCCGGTAATCTTTAGTGATTTCAACGGTAAGCTGCTCCTTATTCCGTTTCTAAAGATTTGAGCTGCTACGCGTCCTTGTTGCAAATCCGTCATTTCATCCTCGGTAAGAGGAACATAGAATACATCTAGCTCCAGCTCCTGTAACTGCGGCGTGTGCTCACAACTTAAGACATGTCGAAAGACGGGAACGTCAGGGAGCCAACGAAAGTCTAATTTTAAGCTGGTCATCCAAGCTCCATTCCGGCTCCAAAATTTATGTAGCGGAATCTCTGGACTGTTGAACAGTTGGGAGGGGGTGTAATCAAAGGAAAGAGAAAAGGCTTTGTACGCCGCAATTCCACTGATTATGTTGGGGTTGGGATCGGGTCTTGTCTGGCCGGAGGAAGAAGCATTAGAAATGTGGTCGAAATCTTGGACAAAGTCGGACATGTATGCTCGGCGAGGAGAACTGGCTGGTTTCCTTTTACACCTTATTTTAATTGGAGTACTGCCATTGTTCCAAACCGGGAGTGAGCCGGAGTACCAGTTTTTATTGACAAGACGACAGTTGAGGATCATGTCCCGGCTACATTTCTGGAAGATATTTTCCAGGATCTAGCCAACATATAAAGCAGACATTTTGGGTATTTATTATTTTAAATTGTTGGTTGTTTATTCTCAATTTTGTGAGGGTTTAAAATAGCGGGGCAAAACCTAACCAAATCATTCGTGAACGGATCTTCGCTGATGAGGTTCCCAACTATTGCCACCTCCGGCTCCATCGCCGTTTCTCTTGGTCTTGGAGGGCTAATGGAAGCTTTCAGAGATTTGCATTTGCCGGATCGCGTTTCCATTCCCACTCCCCACTGATGATAAACTAGTCCCACAATTGACGATATTACCTACAACCTATACACCTCGTGTCCCCTCGTTTTTTTAAGAACCGGTAACGCACGGTGTGTAATAATAATATTCTTTTTACCCTTGACCTTGATTCAACCTTCCCCCTTCAGTAATGTCACAAAAATGATGATGCACAAAAGTAAACCGGAGCACTGAATGTTTCGTGAGAATCCAACCACCTCCTGTCACACAGCTCACATCTAAACTATTAAGTATTTCTCGAGTCTCAGAAATAAAAAATTGCTGGTTTTTTGTAATTGTTTCTATTTGCAGTCTAGTTTTGCATCTTGCACGAGATTATGGGACCGATCCCTAGTGTCGCCGTTCATTGAATAGTGACTGGAAAGATTTACCATGCGCCTGACCATGCATGCATTTTTTCAATCGGCGTCATATGTCTGCCTGTCGACGGGTTTTTAGTTTTTGGGTTGTAAATATTTTTTGCAACTCTTTTTAATCCATTTCTTTCTCCCCCTTTGATTTGGAGACAAAAAAATGTTTGTAATATAATGAATACAATATAAATAGAATGGGTAATCAAACTAATCAGTTAAAAAGCCAAAATATAAAATTCGAATAGAGTTTATCCGAGGACGAAATGAAAGTTAAATTTGTAAAATTTGATGTACTGGGTTTGAGGGAAATAATAAGTAATTCTTTCAGGAGCAGAGAAATGCTGGTTCAATGCTCACTTAGCTTCACCACTAACCATGACTCGTAAATATATTAACCTCATATACAGGCCGGAAAAGAAATGGGATTATAGTGGTAGTGGTAGTGGTAGTGGTAGTGGTGGGAGCAGAAGAGTATAATATTGTGGAAGGTTTTGGGTTTTCATGGAGACTAGACTGTACTACTGTACATCTTACATTTGCACCGCGTGCAAAAAGCACACAGTACGTACACATCATTGCATCATGCAAGTTATCCAGCTCACTTGCAGTTTTGTGATGCATTACAAAGATGCATTCAATTCATTCATTCATGCATCTACTTCCACAAAACTCTCCCATAAACATATAAACATAAAACTTATTTATCAATAACATCATCCATAATTTAAAAAATCATAAGTCATCACGCAATAAAACACTAAATTAAATTATTACATTGACTATTATTACTATACACAAGTGATCGGGCCCGTCAGCAAGACGGGCAATGAAACTTGGATTTTTNGATCGGGCCCGTCAGCATGACGGGCAAGGAAACTCGTATTAATAACAAAAATTGAATCGTTCTAGTATTGAACGGAACCATTTGTTTTTGCATATATGTTGGTTAGCATGAGTTTAAACGAAAAAGTAGCACCCATACTGAACTCAGCATGTTAAACTTATACATAATTGATGTGTCATGTATTTACTAACGTTTCTTGACATCTCGGGGTCAGGGGTCATTTTAGATTTTTAAAATGTGGTAAATTGTTGCCTCTATTTTGGTTTGCTAGTACATGCATGGTTTGATGAATTCCTCGTGAATTATAGCTGCATAATGCTGCGAAACCGAAAATTACGTCAAAAATTTGTCATATTTGACATTTAACCTTAATTTTAAAATAGGGGAATGAAAATTTTAGAAATAACTCTGTGATAGACACTTTCCCAGTTAATTGCGAGTAGAATGATACCTCATACGGTGCTGTACGATCAGGAATAAAAAAGCCTTTGAATGGAAACCAAGAAAAAACCTTTCGTATTAATATAATAGATTTAGCTTATCGTTTGATAACTTTTTTCTCAACTCCTATACTCACCGCAATCTTGGCCAAAGTCCGACATGTAGGCTCGGCCATCCTCCGCCGCCTCCACGTCCACCTGCTTTCGTCCTCGCCGCCGTCGTGGGTGGACTCCTTTTACACACTAATTTAATTGGGCGACTGCCACTGGTCCTCCTCCAAGACGCCTTGTACCACTCCTTCCTCACAAGTCGACAGTATCTGATCATTGGTGGGGTACAATACTGGAAGACGTTGTCCAGGATCTGGAAAAAGAGCAACAAACAAATGTATTTAATAATAATAATAATTCCTATGTTACACATGATGAACCAAGAAGCAACTCCATAAAATAAGCTAATAAGCAGCCATCATCCCTCTATCAAATCAGTATATTGCAAAGTAGTCATAGTCAAAGTTTGCCGTCCAGGTCCAGTCGTCCAGTCCACATCAAACCTACCAAATCATTCTTAAGAGGATCTTCCTTTTCCTTGCAGGTCTGAGCCGCCCCTCCTGCTCCCTCCTCCTCCTTAAGTCAAACGCCATTCTTCTTGCTTTAATACCAGGTCGAGTTTCCATCATTAGTCACCGCCGACGCCGCCGACTGTCTTAAAACCCCCCAAAAAATTTCTGATGATGACGAGTGAATCAATTCCACAGGTGACAGGCAGGTGACATAATATGAATAAAATGCCATAATACTATTTTTTTACCTTCAAACTTTGACCTTCAGAATTGCCAGCAAAAAATACAGCAAAACCTGCTCCCTCCTGTTGAGCACCTCTTCTGCCCACTTTCATCAATTTTTAAATTTCGACAATTTTTTTTTGAACATTTTCACACCTCCCAGCAGCAACACCTAACTCACAACCACAACAACGGCTAAGTTTTCGAAATAAATTAGGAAGCATGATGGGGCAAGTGGAGACAATGAAAGGAAAAGGAGAACAAAGAAGTCTCGAAACGCAAGATCAAAGTAAAAGTGTGTGTGTGTGGCTGCTGCTTATATAACATTTAGCATTTCAAAATTATAGTAGCACGCACAATGTTGTAATCACTCACTATTAGTGTTAATCGCGTGATTAAGTTTGTGACTCCATTATTTTAGTCCATTCAGATTCAGAGGTATCCCAAGGTTAATTAAGTGATTGATTACGAAGTTAATACCTTGCACAAAATTTACGGTTTTGGGGTTATTAAAATGAGAGGAAAAATGAGCATGTGTCGAGTATAAAATAAACTGCGCATTGTTAAAATTATTAGTCGTGTCGTCGTGTCTGTCTGGCAGGAGTATATTGTAGTAGTGCTCTTGGCATCTTGGCTGGTTTTGTTAAATTGAAAATTGAATCAAATTGAAATTGACGTACAGATTTAACTTGTTCAAACAATATAGCTCATTTCAACATACGCCTTTCAGCGTTCGAAGTCAACTTGGGGAAATGGGAAAATATTTGATTTTCAAGATTCTGCTCGCCCTCACATTGCTAATGTGTGTGGCACAAATGGTAAATGTGTATTACTCTTAAGAGTTGATAGTCTAGGTATTAACTTTCGTAAATGAAGATGGAATGGAAAGTTATTACTTATTACAACCGCGCAGACGACAAGCCCGTCTGTCTCAAACTTTCGTTCCATGAATCACATTAGTAATTTAAATTTGGTATTTCATGCCACGTCGTGTCACATCATTCTGTCTTTCTGCGTACGAAATAATTTTAGTTTTACTTAAAATTATTTTTTTATAAATTACGTGATATCATTTATGATGCAGTGTTGTTATTTTTAAAATTGGTTTTTGTTTTCAAATTGCGCAGGGGGTGGAGACAAGAGAGCATTATCAAACTCCGGAGCAGAAAAAGAAATCCGACGATATTAGAAATAGGCAATTGTAGCTATTTTCCGCACACACGCATTTTTATATTTCATAAATATAATACCTAGTGATTTATACACGTGCAAACTGGAAGGAGAGTAGCAAATATTAGTATTATTTTTCAATTTTCATGTGCGATTGAAATCCCACTAATATGTAAAATGTATTGCAACTTCAGCATGGCTAACCGTAGCTGTTAGTACGGCACACTGCATAAGAAATAAATGATAGTTATTATGAAATAAAAATATTACAGCTAGTATATATATGTGAGTATGATTATCATATAGTCAATATAGTATCTCGAGTATCTCATGTATTTAATATCATGGAATTGTCACGCAATGTTGAATACCTTGCTACGCATAATACTGAAAACATACAAATACGGTAAGGATGCTCCGTCTGACCATTTACACCCTTCCTAGCTTTCTCGCCATTATCTGCATGTCTTTACTTGCGTCAGTCTAGTACCCTTTTGACAAGCAGTCATTTCAGTTGGTGTGCCCATGCCGTGCTCAAAATCAATATAGAATGGCGGAGTCAAAATTAGCAAACGTGCATGGTATTAAATCTCACCCATTATTGGCCCCCTACCCAAGAAAGTCTTTGAATAAAGTTAAAGTCACAGTTCACCCAAAAGTATTATTAGTCCGCAAGAAACCCGAACAAAAAGTCCGAAAAAAGTCAAACACCATTTTGAATGTGGGAAACTCTTTCGGGCAGTCTTCACAGATAGAAATATCGGCAAGAAGGGAGCCCAATTATTTGGAAATGCATTTTGCCTATGCTAGCGCCGTAGGTGCTGCTCCGTATAAATTTGACAACACAATCAAATGGCAATTAAAGGTATGATAATGATCAAGTTATGGTTTTTGATAATTAATGTCAAATCTCGACAAAAGTGTACTGATGATTTCTATTTGTTTGGTGTGTGTATTTAGGGACCATATTTCCTTTTAAACTCCCTTGCCATGCTGGACAATTTTCTCATTATTTGGGAAAGTGTTCATGACGCCATTGAGGTCAACTCTACGACAGAGATTGGAGTATACGTATATTTAGCAAAAAATATTGCGTATGTCATGCTACGAATTGTTCACATCGTATCCCTTTGGAAAGATGCAGACAAATTCGCAAACATCTTCACAACTTTTAGTGGGACATATTTCTCGAATGCATTAACTGATCGGAAGGTAAATATAATTATAATTCAGCTTTTTTTTCAATGATCACCATTTTCCGGATGCTTAAACGGAAGCCTGGCCAGTAAATCCAGTTTATATGAATTATTATTATTATTATATCGATTTTAGAAAACAGCATTTGCAGTTGGCGTATCTGTGATGGGGTTGATTCGGGCATTATCCCGGTCATTGGAAGGCATAACATCTGGAACACATTTCATGTTGATTCGCCATTGTGGTAGAATCATCAAAAAGTTTGTACAGGATTGGAATAGCCCGGAAAATATTGATTTTCCTTGTGGACTCCTTGGTGTGCTTGGATTCGTGACCAAATTTTCTGGTGGAATCATACAGCAGGTTGCTCTTACAGGACCGCTTATGGCAGCTGCAACATTGCTATCAGCTTGCAAGGAATTCAAGTACAAGAAGGAAGCTCCCCAGGGGATGGAAATCGGAACAGCAAATGCAAATAGTAATGCTTCCACGCACGGTCTACAAATTGGAACACGATATGGAGAGCTCAAGAAAATTTCCAAAGCTATCAATCGTGCATTCTCCCCGGTTTTGAAGTTGGCCTTGCTTGCACACCTGCTCATGTTTGCTTCCCTAATCGACAACATTTTTACTGGAAACCTAGCAAAAGGAAAAAGGGCATGGATGTTGTTTGACGCTGTACTTGCCTGCGTGTTCCTGTATTTGGCAAATGCCGTTGGAAATACCGTAAAATACGTCAACTTCACACACTACATATTACTATCCATTTTTCCTACTTTTTGACCAAACTATTTTTTTGTGTTGCAATAATATTATACATTATAATAGGGAGGCAGATTCCGTGAGTGGTTGAAGGTTGACCAAAATCGAATTCAAGTGGGAATGTCACAGCTTGACGTGATACAGGAAGAGTTGTCATCCCACGCGATTGGAATCGGGAGGGAGGCTTTCTTCATCAGCGATGGATTTCTACTTGGAGTAAGAAATTCGCATTATATAAACGTGTCGGAATTTTTAGGGCGCAAAACCCCGAATTATCTATATAATATGTACTTATCTGTTTCCACACAGTATGTTGGAGCCATTGTGGCTTACTTCTTTGGAATTGTGGAGACAAGACCAAAGATTGCTTCAACACTTGAGTGTGGACATGGAGGCCAGAATCATACAGAGAACTAATCCCCAACCAAACATAAATTAAATATCAATGTACATAATAATATTAATTATAAATTATAAAGATTATATTACTTGCAATGTGTATATATACCTATACAACTCCTATCCAACCGAATGAAAAACCTACGTAAGACTCCAAGTTTATAATAATAAAGTTTTTCCCGATTGTCGTCAGAATGGATCTTGTGTATGCTTTTACTTTCATGATTGCAGATGAGTCTATCGATCAGCAACAGTGGAAAATTGAGCGATCTAAATATTTGTTGTACATAAATATAGTGCGTATGTATGCAACAATAACAATTAAATAATGGAAAAATTTTCTAATGCAACTTTGTATATCTTTGAATATTTTTATTGTAGAGATTCCAAGGGAGAGCTGCAGAAAATTCAGCTACATATTATTACTAGCACAGAACGTTTATAAAAGTTAGCAATTTAAAATTTAACCACTATAATTATTTTCTTACAATAAGCTGTGACAAAAGTAGGGGTAGCACTAGAGAAACATAGTTTGCTGGGAGTAGTAAACAAGCATGTTGTACTCTTATACAATATTGTAGTTTCAAGTAGTAAGTTTTTTAACCCAGTGTATTTGATATGGACTTTCAACTTTCACAAAAGGCATCATCGCCCCGATTCCCTCTTCAATTTCCTCATGATCATCCGGAGCCTGGGAATATAAAAATAAAATTATTAATAAATGAGTCAACAGACTCTACAGCACCCATTACACAATATTAAGTATTAAGTATTTAGCCTATCGTTTCATAATTTTTCAACTCTTACTCACCACGTTTTTTACTATCTCGACTTTTTCCAAAGCTTTCAACTTGGATAGTCCATGTTGGACAGAGCGCACTGTCAGTTTCCTGTCGCCATCCTCACGTCGAGCGTCTCCAACCCAACCCCCATAGACAAAACTTCTCAAATCTGCAAAAAAAAAAGTCAAGAATTCAATCACTTCTGGTCTGGTCAGCATCTCACACTGACATCAACCACAAAGACAAATGCTACTCCAAATTACCTTGTAGATTGGTGATATTTGGCTCATTAAAAGTAGCTACGCCATCATTACTTGTTTCCAAACCTACAATCCCCCTGTCACCAAGCCTACCCCCGAAGTTGGTCACGTGCTGCAGGTTGGGCCAGAGCCCGCAAACGGTTGGAAATGACTCATTGTCAAGTTGAAGTCCCAAGCGGAGTAGGTTCGGCATCCAGTCGTGCAATCTTGAGAGATCCGTGGAGTCAAAGTCGCCGTCATAATCACAACTGAAACTTGACATTGAGGGTATTACCACCCCTTCCATGTCCTCCTCCTTCGTGCCGGAAATTAGTTTATTCCAAAATTTTGCTGACCAGTGTATTGGTGGTCCAGTGTAAACCATACAACAAACGTGTGGACGACGCTCCCTCATTTTCAGTGACCGGAGGACCGGCATCCCTCTCAGGAATGAAAGATTATTAAGACGGGAAAATCCAATCCCTTCAAGAACCAGTGAGACTAGATGAGCCATTGACACTCCGGAAAACGGGGAGGACTTGAGGGGAAAACGATGGAAGACGCTGAGTTCCTTGAGAGATTTCGAGTACATGGTGCACAACTGCTGAACATTAGTGGAGTCAGTGTTCATTCCCAAATTTACGGAGAGGGATTCAATGTCCAATTGCAAATCCTTCAGTAGGTTGGAGCTCAGGGTTGGCAAACGTCTCAAATGACAGAGGTCGTATCCTTCACTTCTACAATTATTCTCACTCTATTGTTATGCTAATAAATTGCATGGATGAATCGATATTCTAAATACATAAATGGCGTACCCCACTTTCCACAAGCTCAGAGATTTCAAGCATAATTTTGTCTTGTCCTCCGCTCGAATCTCCTTGATGGCTCTCCAAAGATCCTCCAGATCATTCTTCACGAACCAGCAACATCCGCTTAAATCCAGTTTCTAATATAATAATAAAAATGGTATATCATCAGAAACAGATCGCAAAAGAAATTAAGTAGGTATTTGTTAGTTGTTACAAAAGCACCACACGACTTTTATTGCGACTCTGTCAATTGTCAACTTTTAGTGTACCTCCAACTTTGGGCAGCATCCAAGGTAAGCCTTCCAATCAACTAGCAAAACGTGGGCCTCCTCAACAAGTCTCAAGGATTTCAGCCCGTTGGTTCTTCCTTCCTGAAAGCGCTGACTTGATCCCCACTCTTTTTGCAAAGACATCTTGTCGACTTTGTCTCCAAAATCCTTGTCTTCGCGGCATATTTCCAAATCCAGCTCTTGTAGCTGCGGCGTCAAGTCACACATGAGTAGTTGGCTAAAGAATGGCACATCAATTGGGCCAGAATAAGATATCTTTAAGCTGATAATCCAAGGCCCTGCTCCATTCCAAAACAAGTCTAGCGGAATCCCTGGACTTTTGAAACTTTTGTCGAGCACCAGATGGAAGCTTTTATACTGGGACATTCCACTGATTTCAGGACTACCACTCTGACCACCAATACCAATAATGTGGAAATCTTGGACAAAGTCGAACATGTATGCTCCATCGTCGTCATCTTCTCCACCACACCCCCGACACCTCCGTGGTTTCCTTTTGCACACTAATTTAATTGGGCGACCTCTGCCGCTGTTCCAAACTGGGAGTGAGGCTGAGTATACCACCACGCCGACACCTCCGTGGTTTCCTTTTGCACACTAATTTAATTGGGCGACCTCTGCCGCTGTTCCAAACTGGGAGTGAGGCTGAGTACCATTTCTTGGAGACGAGTCGACAGCCGCTGATCATCCTTGGAGTGCAATACTTGAAGATATTGTCCATGATCTGGAAAGAGTAACCATAATAAATGTTGAATGCATGTAGTATGTATTTTTAAATTTCTATTGTGTAACCAGTCAACCAGTGACCATCAGAGGAGGCCCCCCCCAAGGCCTCGGGGGGCTATCCTGCTGCTGTAATAATAAAACTAATAATAGTAATAATGACTAACCAAATCATTCTTAAGAGGGTCTTCCTTCAAGTTCCGATTCCGAACTACTGCGTCTGTCTCCTCCTTCTCCAACTCCAACCCCAACCCCATTATTATTCCTCTTGTTTTAATTTAATACCAGATCGAGTTTCCATTATAGTTGTCACCACCGCCTACCACCTACTCCTGCTACTGATTGAAATTTAAAACAAAATGAAACTTGCTCCTTTTGTAACCACCTCTCTCCACTTTCAATCAATTTTCGAAAATTGGTTTGTTTTTTTTTGACAATTTGACTTGACACACCTAGCCTCCGAGCCAACTTGTAACAACTCACAAAAGTGATTTGGGATGAGATGAGAGTGAAAGTGATGGCTGAGGTGATTCTCGAAATAAATTAGGATTTTTTTGTTTTCCTTTTTTTCTCATTCATCCTACACACATGCACATGCTGCCTGCCACATTCATTCATGCTAGTCGCGCCGCTCCCAGACTCTTGATTGGGGCAAGTGGAGACAAAATGACGTGCACAGTCGACACGACGACGAAAAAGTGTTGAGCGAAAGACATAATGTCTTGTTGAGGAGCTTTTTTGTTTGCAATGATATTATGATGATATTTTTTTATTCATGGGCATGTCTTGCATTGGGATTTCCACGGTTTTAATCCCAATTTGTGGCATATACGAAATACAATTTGCAAAGTACATGCATGCAAAAGCAGGGATTCTTTGGATTTTAATTTAATTGCATATTGTATAATAAGATTCTTTTGCTGGTTCTAGATAGACACACGTCGCGTCGCCTGTCTTCACAGTTTCAAATAATGCTGATGGCGAAGAAATACTAAACTGCCTTCTTCACAGCCAACAGGAGTACATGTATACAGCAACAAACAGCAAAGTATCATCAGCAGCATTTGGAAATTTTATATAATTAATCTCATGTCATCTTCTCATTAATTAATAGCATGATGAAAAATTTATATGACTCCTTTANTATCATCAGCAGCATTTGGAAATTTTATATAATTAATCTCATGTCATCTTCTCATTAATTAATAGCATGATGAATAATTTATATGACTCCTTTATTTCGCACCGTTCTCCTCTCTGGCACACATGGCTCATTGTGTATATTTTTAATAATAGTTTATTAAAGCTTTTAGAAAATTCCGTCTGTCTAGTCTCTGTCTTTCTTCTGTGATGACTCTATAAAATTTTGTAGTTGTAGCATTATGTATGTTATTATTGACTTCAATCAAATTTGGTTATATACCTATTTACCTAGACGTACTCCTAGACACTCGTCGTCCCATTAATAACCCATTATAAAACAAACACCGCCGTGCGGCGCACATGACTAATTCTCGTAATTAAATTAACGACACCCGATAAAACTAGAGTCTAAGATGCCATATAGACACGGCAGATGGATGTTACACAAGACGGCATATTATATTTTACTATTTTACACGGCGAATTGAGAAAATATGAGTACGTTTGGAATTTACAAGATTCTACTAGTCCTCGTGTTGATCACATGGTTGGCAACAATGGTGAGTGAGTGTATTTCTCAAGCTTTTAAGTTTCTGGGAATGACTTTTCTTTCATGAAAAAGTTTGTAACAGTAGGTAACGAGTGATAGACAAATATTGGATGATTCTTCTTGCAATTGATTTTGTTCATTTTAATTTTTTATATACCTAGGGTGAGGGTGTCAATTCAAAAAAGCCAGCCACCTCAGGCAAGACTCCACCAGATAAGAAAAATAAACAAAAAAGTACCAAGACTCCCGATAAGAGAAAATCGAGAAACGAGGAAGCATTTAGGAAAGCTGTGGAATACGGCACCATATGAAGCGTGTTGAAACATTTTCGATATTCATATAATTGGGTTACGCACAACAAAAGGCACCAATGCTAACTTATATTTGTGACTATTTATAGCAATGTTTAAAGTGTGATTGAAAGTCATATACACACCTGCTTTAATTATTTGTTCATCTACATTTTAGCAAGTAGTGCTCGGTCGGAGCCGGCAAAGCTCGGAGCCAGCTCTGACTCGGCTCTGGCTCTGCTCGGCTCCAGCTCGGCTCCGAAGAATTTCGACTGCTCTGGCTCTGTCTGGCTCGGCTCTGCTCGGCTCGGCACGGCTCTGAGCTTTCTTATCTCTTAACTCATTTGCATATTATCGCGATAAGGAAAAGGCTCAGAGCTAAAGCTTACAAGGTAAC
>JAANSN010005389.1:0-12569 GCA_036850665.1 Dicranocentrus wangi | reverse complement strand
TAACGCATTCATTGCGAGGAGCATACAATAATACATTGAGTTAATAATTCAAATAATGCACAATTTTTTAAACATTATGAAATCGTGAAGTGCTATTACAGGAGCGGAGTATACGTTTTTGTAGAGATCAGATATATACTGTGTATATTTTTATTCCAATATTATAATAAAGCTTTAAGTTTTCTTCAACAGATTTCATTAAATTCATTAGGTTGAATATAAACATTTAAATTATTATAAGCAATATCACAAATTCACAATATCAATGCACTAAATAATTGCGTGAAAATCACATTTCCATAATTCGCATAATCTATATAAATCTGGCTATAATACAAACAGGTTAAAATAATACGTTATTAATCAATATTTTTAAATACTCGGTTTATTACTTTTTCAGGGCGAACGATTTTATTTATAGTTTCACTTCGTGTATTTCCTATCCCTTAAAATTTATATTTTCGGAGACCTACTAGACTTGTTTAGAATAGGTTGCAACCTAAACACGAATCTTTGGTCGGCAACATCATTTAATTCATCAAAATTGTCGCTACTATTTATGATATTGTTATTTTCCGAGTCAATCACTGGCATTAGGTCATCCTCGTCACCAGACTTGAGCTCTTCCATGAAATTTTTCATTATCCAGACGGAAGCCAACAAGTAAATGGAGCAGATTGCGTAAGCACAAACGACGAGAATGGCGTTTGGAGGCTCTACAATCATTTGCAAAGCCAGGAGGAAAATGAACAGTAAGTGCGCTATACTACAGCCCTTGATTATCGTGTAGCTTGGCTAAAAAGCAAAATAATGTTTACATAATTATAACTTTTGTTTGTTAATAATATGCCTTTGTTTCTGTATAATGAACCCTGTAAATTGGATTTCAGAAGTAAAAAGCAACTTACTTTTGTTGCACCGATTTTCAGAAGAATTGATATTGGCACCCAGTACATCAGAGCAGCTAAAATTATATGATGGGCAATAATTTATTGTTGAGTTTTTTATGGTAACTTGTCATTTTACCAATGCATGAAAAGTGTGTGCTCATACCAAAGTACTTAATAATAATTTCCACAAAGTGCTGACCCCTTGAAGAATGTAGCACAAAGTTTTTCACATCTTCATCCTGCAGAGATTCCACAATGTAAATGGAGAACAAGGGAAGTGACATCACAACTAGGCCCTGTCAGCGTATGTAAGGTACGAACAATTTTCAACGAAATCAATTATGCCAATTATGACATGACAAATCTGATAAAACTAATTAATAAACTGACAAATTTTCGCTATAAATTTGTTTTTTGTTCTTACAATATTAACCCAGGCAAATCCCACCAGCTCATCTTGCCATTTCCTTGTGGTAAGTCCCATTTTATGAAGTGCAAATGAAATATATTTTAAAAAACACACTTTCCCGTAATATAAATGTTCGTTTTTATTAACAAATTCTGTGGTCAATGAGAACAGTCAATGCAGGATTTCTTTACTAACTAAGCAGATTAATTCTAACTTTTCGGGTAGAATAAGAACTATTGCGCTGTAATGTAAATCTTTGTAGATTAAGGCTACACGGGGAAGTGAAACGAAGACTAGTCTGTCTAGCTAGACACACACGTGGAATGTGCTCTTTAGTATATACAGTTGACTTACAGTTTACGTTGTAAGTTATTACCATTCATTTTAAGATTATTTTAAGAATATTCAATAATAAACTCTAGTTAATAACAACAGCATACAAAATGCATAGTGAGTGAGTATACATCAATGACTACAACGACACTTTTGTGACATTTCACAGAAGTGGATAATACGGACGACTCTTTTCCACTCCACAAGTTCTCTTCTTACATTAATTACACTTCTTGGACCAGCACGGTTTTATCTGTGACTTTGGAGTTACAACAATGTCCCTGGTTATTGGCGTCCTTATCGTTGTCTTCCAAGCTTAGCCTCACTGCTTCGTCATAACATGGTAAGTCGTCTTTGCATAAATTAGAGTATGCTGGAGGAGGAGATACATCACGATTACAAGTCGCTGAGGTTTGTGCTGCCGATGAGGACGTTGAGTTTGATGACGCGTTAGCTACAAAAGACTCAATACCAGTTGTCTTTAAAAGCCTCATGTACTTAGAAACAATCCAGAAGCCGAAACCTTTGATAAGGAAATGAAGTATGATTAGGAAAACCAAGTGTTTTGGTAGTCGAAGGGAGTCATGCGAGTGACGAATGGTGCTGTATTCAGTAGTATGTTGTGGTTGTACAAGATCCACATTTGTATCCGATATTCGACTTCGAAGAAGATGCCGGTATGTAAAATAGGTGGCTGATAAAACGATGAATATTTGCATAAGAGCTTCGCTTAGCATCCAAGAGTGGCAGAGGTGGTAGCTTTTCTGAATAAAGAAACACAATAAAAAGGTTCTCAAAAACTTGGGTTGAGTTGAGGTGGAAATAATGATTTGGTTTGTAAGATGGAGGTTTTGACTTCATGAATCTGTAATATACGCTTACCTTTCCAATCGCCCAGACTAAAAACAATGCCAATGCTAAAGACTGCAGTGCCCACACTAAAAAATGGTCAATCAAAAATTTTCATATATTATCGTAACAGGGTCAAAATGTGGTAAAAATGAAGTCATTGCATTGACAATAATAATGAGTCATAGTCATGTTCCCGTTGTTTGACCTCATTTGTGACATTGGATTTTAAAATACGACTTACCGCAAAAGAAAAATGCGAGCGCTTTGTGATGCTGAATCCTGGGAACATTGTCCGGTGACAAGTTGTACATTTGACCTTGATTCCAGCCGCTGCCGTAGAGCATTGTAGATATAAGAAGTACTTGTAGGAACTGTAATACAATTTATACAATCAATCAAGATTCCAAGATTACCAATAATCGCTTTTATTATTTTTCTTGTGCAGTTTGGCAACATTTAACTCATTCATTTGATATCATTCCATTTAAACATTCATAAATTAGCTATTATTACCGTAATCACGCAATTCCAGATTGAAAAACTACTCGCTTCCACCTCCGTGCTTCCTGAAGAACCCGCAGTTCCAGACATTTTCAAGGGATTAATTCACTAACAACTCACTCACTAACTTGACAATTTATTTTTAATCAAATCCACTCCAAATCCCCCGTGGAAGAGTTGCTTAAAATCCTTAAATCTCCTGTAAGTAATTACTTAATTACACAACCTTCAACCTAGGATTTTAGGTCCCACCGAAAAATTAAAATCGCGTGAAGCTGTGGTCTCGGTCGCTCCTGATCATAGCTTTGCAAACACTAAATACAACAAAATCAGTCCAGCATCCTCCGAGATTCTTCATAATTGGCTACAAACCTCTCCAGCCAACAAAGCTTGTGTCGATAAAACGAATTGAATCCACTCCAGTCTTTACTTTTTTACCCATACGGATTTTCCATTTGGGATTTCTCATTCATGACGATGCCGATGAGGATGGAGGATAGGATAGGATGACTATGACATGACTATATCACTATATAAGTCACTTTTAGCAGCAAGCAACTCACAACAATATCAGTCGAAAACGAAACGCGTGTAACAAATGTCTGCCTGCAGTCGTCGTCGTCATCATTAGTGCTCCTTTCCTGAGGGTCTGGGAATTTTTTTAGGTGGAAGTGGCTAACCGCATTGGCATTATTGCCAATAATAATATAACCAAATGCATAACAAACAACCTTTTTTGTGTTTTTCCAAGTTATGCAAATCACTAAAGTTGTTTCTCAATAAACATCGCACCCTCCGCCTCCTGCCTGTTGATTCTTCCTGTTGAGCGTCTTTAGCACTAGCACTAAACTACTTCACTCCCTGCGATGCGACAAATAAAGACCGTCCGTCCGTAAATACCATGATGCGCAAGCAAACTGAAGAGTGAATGTGCTAATTTGAGCTAAATGTAAACTTAGGATATTTTTCTGTTTCAAATTGTATAGAAACGTGTGTTACGACATATTATACGTCCTTTGTGTTGTGCTGTGCTCATTGTGCATTTTGCATTATATTATGCATAGATTGTTTACTTTTACATAATGAATGAGCCTGAACTAAGCCCATTCGAAAACTAGCGTGTAACACATATGTAAAAGGAATGGATTATGTGAATGAATCAAAGTTGTACTTAATTTGCATAAAGAAAGAATCTATGTCGTTACGTTTATCTTCAGTTCAGAATTTTCCCATGCAAATACGGTGGCTTTTCCTTCCTTATCTACAAGACAGACATGCTGCACAATATTTTTCATGTAGACAAAAAGACAAACATCTTAAATCGGGGAGGTTTCCTCCTTTTGGTCGGAAATATATTGGAAAAGTAGAAGTAAAACTATGCAAGAAGAGCAGTGTATATGTATTTGCAAGGGCTTTTAAGTAGGAGGGTAATAGATGTAAGTGGATAATTTAATGTATGCATTTATGCGCAAAAATTTAGCATAAACGTCTTATAACTCATGACACAAACAAGCAAGTATGAATTACTGTCACGCATGCATCGCCAAGACGCAGACGTAAACTTGCGGTGAGGATCTTCCTAGGAAATCGTCACGGGAAGTTTTATATCGGTAAAATGAGTGGTGGGTATCCGTCATCACATATTGCGAGGTTTTTTTCTTACATTACATAATGCAAATCATATCTCATTCATATATGACAAAAAAAGAAGATAAATCTGAAAACGAATATAAAAAGCGTCTTTTATGACCTCTTCATAGCCTGAAAGCAACTGATACTCCTTATATTACTCTTGCGAAGAGATAAAATGCACATCTAACCGTGAGAAAACTTGCTCATTATCTCTAATGGTGCCTGCAAACCTCAACCTGAAACTTTGAGGGAATGTACAGTTTGTTGTTAACACCAATCTATATTGCTTTTTTCTATCATTCTTAAGTCATAGAGCTATTCACCCTAGTTTTCATCTACTTGAATGTAGTAAATTCAGAATTTGGGTGACTTTAGATGTTGGACAGATCTCAAAGGTGGCATTTGTAATTGATGATTGTTTCATGCAGAATCAAATGAAACGGCTTGCTACCGCAACTGCCTTGATTTATTAAATGTAACTAATGAAAAAACTACTATTCTTCATGCCAAACCCTTGGCGTTTGGCGTCTGTCTAGTAGCTGGCAAAGGATGATCACCTGCTGTGTGGTAATCACCCAGAACTCCCTGATTTTCTCAGTGGTGTTTCAATTATCAATCATTCTATATAATGCAGCGTTTTAATAAAGCGGATACAGTTAATTAGCTTGTCACTCTTTATAAAAAATGTACCTATATTAGCAGTATTGGCAGTATTGAGTTTACATACTCGAACTAATTGGATATTGGGTAGAGGTCCACTAATAAAAATACATATGAGAGCATGGCAGTAGTGTGGCGTTTCGTAATATTTCTTCTCTTGTGTGTACTCTCGCGTTCCTCTACCAATGAACATTTTGGCGAATACTCAATTGATTAATAATATTAATACAGGAAGTACAGCGATATAGCCACACGCACCGTTTAATAGATATTGTGTTCTGCGCAAAGTAAAAATGAAAATGATTTTCCTTATTACATCTTCCTCACCAGGAAAGTTTAGCACTCAGACGAATAAAGGAAATGGTGGTGTCGTTGCATTTATCAAGAATGGCGCTAATTAGCTCCTTTATTAAAACAGAACAAGTTATAAATTTGTTTACAAGTATGTTCTTATTTTAATTTTTCTCAAGCACCCTGCTGAAAACCTTGTCTACTTATGGCCTTCTTCTGACAATTATCATATTATAGCATAGTTTGAGCCCCCCGACAAAAGCCTTTTCCGGCTCGGCTAACAGCGTCACCTACTTCACACAATGTCACGATCAGATTACGCCTTGTTGGACTCCTTTATTACCCTCGTGCTCCTCTCGGTAACTTTACTACCGGTGCATTGTATTGTTGATCAAAATGCACAACTACACAGAGAGAAACGTGCAAGTTGGATATTTTTCCCTGAAACATCATCATCTCATACCACAACTCGACCAGGTGATGGATCAAGACTACCAGGTATGATGGTTCCAGATGATCTAGATATGGCTGAGTCGGTCTACGGTCCAGTTGTTACTCCAACAAACCCGGCCCCAAATGCATGCAATTTGAAATGCGCCAACCAACAACGTCGTGAAAGATGTATTGTTTCTATACGACAGTGCTCATTATGTGGTAATCAATATATTCCCTTTTGTGCAAGCGATGGTACAACTTATATTAACAAATGCTGGCTGCAGTGCAGTCAAAATTATTGTAATCCAGGTAATCCTCTCTATTTTACTTGTTTGTATGAACTTATAATTTTAGTAATTGAAGGGGTTGAAATAATTGCTAGCCTTGATATCGTTTCAGGACTTAAAGTAAAATTTGAAGGGGTATGTCCCGTGCGTTATCGTAGCCATCAACGTTATCCTTGGCGAGCTTGGTGAAGACGAGAATAATTATGGTTTACATTTTCATTCTATACTTTTCATTGCATATGCTTCATTTATTGAAAATTTTTCGTGTATTACAATTTGCAATTGTGACAAATTGGCTTTCAAATACGATTAAAAAGACACATTAGTAGTCAAACTTATTTTATATATAAATTGTGTGAAAATTCTAGCATTCATCATGTTCCTCGCGACATACTACAACTTGTTTTTATAAACCAAACCTCATCAACATTTATTGCCATCCTTTTGCATCTCTTTCTGAATACGGAGGATCTTCTTGTAGGCATGAGTGAAGATCATGTTAGCCTCGTTATCCGAAAGGGTCACTCTGCAATCATCACTGGGAACCAGAGAGTCCGCTTCAGCTTTCAAATCGCGCCGAAATTCCTCCACGATATTGCGATACTGTTCAACGACCCGAGATTCCTTCAGGAGGACATCCATAGCAGCTTTCTTGGCGCACAGCTCTTTCTCAGCGCACAGCAACGTTTCCTCTGCAGTCACGAGAAGGGGGTTGCAGGAGGTGTATTTACAAGCCTTGCCATTCTCCAGGATTTCTCGGAGTCTGCGTAGCAACTCCCAGGCACACTGTCCCTTTTCCATGGCTTGCCTTGCAAGCTCACATCGTCTCGTAAGGGCCTCGTACACGTCACACCAGACTTCTTCGAAACGTGGAGACTCGATGGTGTCTTCTTCAACGGCACAATAAGTTTTGTTCATGAAGATCTTGATGGCTTCAATGGCGTCACAGTAAGCTTTCAAAGCGGCTTCGGTGAATTCTACAGCTTTGGGTTTTGTATCCTTCAAAGCCTTTTCCAGTTCTGAGTTTGCTTTTGCTATGAGCTCTTCCTCCCGATCGGTCTTACGGAGACAGTCACTCTGGTCGCATTTCTTTTCGACACACTCATCTTTACAGTCTCCAGCTGCGCAGTGGACCGAGGTAAGGAATGTCTTTTTGAAGTTGTCGTCAGCGGTATTGAAGATGAGAGTGGCACCTCCAATTCCAAGAAGCCCTGTTGCAATAGTTGTCCAAAATCTGGATCGTCGTGACTCATTGTTTTGGGAAAAGCGCCACTTGGGGAGTGCACTCAAATTTACCTTAAAATCAACAATAAGAGAGCGAGAATACAGTAACGTTTAAAAGTATTATTTGTGCAGTATTTTGTATTCAATAACTTAATGACTTGATGACAGTTGACACACCATTGACAAACTGGAACCACGTTCTGACTCAAACTCAGAAAGAATGGGAGGTTTTGATGATGGGAATCTTGTGGATCCGAGAATGCGAAAGCTTGTCTTTTCCATGTGACGAATGGGGCTCATAGCCCATGAACCAATTGCACGTAACCCGTTCATTTCCCTTTTTCAACTGGAATTTTCCTTCTATTTGTTTTAGGCTCGTACTAGATAGTGGTAGCACGTGTGAGATTGAATATGGCAAATCTGTTGATCACTTATAAACCAGTGATTAGCAAAATTTTCCTGAAGTGCAGCTCCATATTGCATAACTTATTTTCATTGGAATGGAGTCTAATGAATTTTGAAGAGTCGAGTAGGTGACCTGTCTTAACATGTGTAGGAATTCCCTCGGCAACGACTGCATTAAACTGTTTTTTAAATGGAAACGACCGACGCCGTGTGATGGTCAAATTGGTGCTGCGAAATGGATAGATAATAAAAACTGAGGGTGCCCGGGGTGTCAGCTTCAACCCTAAACATTAATTAGGAATCGGGATTGGGGGAATGCAAATATATGATTTGGAACATTTTTTCTCTCATAAAACCATAATACCCCTATTCTGTAACGTTTGCTACACAATTTGTACATATACGCCTACGTGCATACATGCGTATACAATACATACCTACTTGCCTACATGGTTAATTTACATCTAAAACCGTGTACCACTGATCTCCTTTGTCCATTTTGGAATATTGTGACTTTTTGACGCAGCTTCGGCTCATCAAGTTGTTTCGCTGTGACACAGGCACAGGTCCAGTGATTATGCTGTCAGCAATTTCCGTAACAACTTTTGTTAATTAATAAATATGCTGTAAATTAAGCTACAACCAACCAAATGCAGTTGCCGGTAGGTAGACGGAAGTTGGGTAGAAAGGACGGACGTGGTTAGTTGGTAGGTAGTTTTGATTATAGTTAGTATCTAGTTATACGTAAAATATATGTTCATATTGGCCGAAATCAAAATTAAATATTAACAGCATAGTACGTATTGCTTACACATTAATTCACTTAAAAACAATGAGTTGCCCCACCAAAAACAATGGATACAGCCATACAAAGCGAGCAAGTGTGCGTGTGTCAATTATGCGAAAACCAAGCAGAAGAACTCTTCTTCGAATCCGATACTACGAATTCAAAATACGCATGGCTGAATTATGGACGAGTTTTGTTGAGTCCTTAAGGAGAATCTCTTTTCGGCAACTTCTGTCAAGCTTACGCCACCAGGCTGAAGAAAGAGAGAACAGCAATTTGAGACGCGATGAGAGTGAGTCAACTATTGCTACCGAGAATCAAGAAACATCCACCTTCAGCGTTACAGATACTTCCGTGGTGGAACCGGGTGAAATTCGCGACAGGACTGTTGAAAAACCAAAATGTACCAGAAAACGGACGGACGTGAGTACGAGAAAAGGGCGTAGAAAGCAAAGGTCTTCACTGACTCGAAGGAAACTGGATAAGCAGGATAGGAGTACATCTAAAAAGAGTTTTGAGTCAGGAGACATGGGGAACAGTGACAGGGATAATGAGAAAAACAGAGCCACTGAAATAAGAAGAGAGGTACTACCGACTATGAATAATCAGAAAATATCATTTAAAACTAATTGACAATCGCATTTATCACAAACTATTTCTACCAGAGACACCGACAAAGCAAATTGAATAAGAGTGTGCAAGCAGTAATGAGTTGTGCAAGTGTCTGTGCCGAAGATCCACAAAATGTCATGCCTTGCCCTGCTGATGAAACTGAAAAGACTGATGACATTTCTTCAAATCCTCAGCCTTCTGTTCCCCTTCCTCAGGGTTACGCTCCAGGACATGTTCAAAGTGGTTTCCATCACCCATCCCACACAATACCCCCCTCTGGTCCAACTTCCGACAAAACCATTTGGGAACGTTTGGTAGCACTAACTAACCGAAAACGTCCCACGAATACAGCAGAACCAAAACTGGTACGCTTTGGCTTTAAAATGGGGCTTCCACAGGGTAAATTACGGAGAACCCCTACACTGAGTAGAAATACTTCAGCAGTTAGCCAATTAAATCCAGATGGCTACGAACGAAGGGATTTTTCGACATTACCACTTGCAAGTAGTCAATACCAATATTCCCCTATGTCATTATCAAAGACCTGTCATTCACCAGCCGGAAATGTAAATCCACCGGAAATGGATGCAATCTCGTACAAACCTAAAACAGAATTCACAGCTCAATTTTACACGCTATTAAAGGACATTTAAGTGTGAAAAATTAACAATGCCAGTAATGCCACCACACAGCAAAGACCATTTTCGGTTGTCTGCTTGGCATATTTCATTCCTTCACCACACCACCTTCCCCAAATCCCTAGAACTTTGTTCTATATGCATTAGCATCACCAATTACTATATGATCCATCCTGCATGTGCAAAGCAGATCTATAGCGAAAAACGTTCAAAAAGGTAAGCCTCCAAGGGCATTTATGAGAGATCAGATTTTACAAGTACGTATCACGTACTAGGCACCTGGTGTTATTGTAAGATAGTTATCGAAGTACTACTATGAAGCAACACAGGATTACTACCTAACCACCTTCCCATTCAGCGACATAAACATTAACCTTCAGTTGAAGGACCTCATTTCTCTCAATTTCCACCCTTTCCATTGGCATCACCTCGATCCCGTGACAGACGCCCGCAACAGCCGGAGCTGGAGTGCTCTCCGTCAAACTTGCCGACGACAAACTAACGCGTCTATTTTTGAGCTATTTTAGTTACGCATTATTACCCAACATTAAAATTCTACACAAGGTTTTACATAACATTCAGGCTCATATCTCATATATCCACAATCCACGCAATTCTCTTCACATTCTCGATGCACAACGACCTGGCGGATCGATTGCGTTAAAGCGTTTTACTACAAATTCAAATGAACAGAGGACAGAGAACAATTTAACGGAATAGGGTGAATATAACGGCTGATGGACGATGGTCCCACTTTTTTATTATGCCAATCGATAGCACTTCTCATGAAACGTGTACATCTCAAGTACGAGGTACCTGTCTACAATCCTCTAATCAAAACTTATGAAGGTTTGAAATTTAGAAATTGTATGCGTTTCGCGAGAATCTTCATAAAGTGTGTTACGAAATCTGGGTACCAAGCTAAGTACCAAGCCTAACCTATCCGATCCCAACCGAGCATGAATGTACATTTGAACAAACCTAAGACGTCCATTATTCGCATTTTTGTAGTTACCTTCGAAAAGAATTCTCGCGATT
Source organism: Dicranocentrus wangi (assembly GCA_036850665.1). Lineage (NCBI taxonomy): Eukaryota > Metazoa > Arthropoda > Collembola > Entomobryomorpha > Entomobryidae > Dicranocentrus > Dicranocentrus wangi. The sequence continues at coordinate 1,575 of JAANSN010005389.1, read as the reverse complement.
ATAAAGATTCGCGAGATATCTTAGGAGCAATTGGAGACAAAATCCGACTGGGCAAAATTCGCTTAGAATTCGATTTTGAGTCATATATGTGGGTCATGAGGACAACACTTCGAAAAATTTCCGTCCCGAGAATTTTAAACCTCGCTCGTGGAAATCTTTCAATAACGAGCTTGTATTATTTCGTTAGAATCAAATTTAAACTCGTTGCAATCCCTTATTAACAAGCTTGTAATATTACCATAGAGTCAAACTGAAGCTCGTGGCAATCTCTAAGTTATGAGCTTGTCTTATACAGGTAAGCTCAAATTGAATCTCTCATTAAAGAGCTTGAATACTACCTGATGGGTCAAATAGAGGCTCGTGGCAATCTCTCATTAACAAGCTTGTATTATTCCGGAAGGGTCAAATTCAAGCTCGTGGCAATCTCTAATCTACCAGCAAGTATTTTTCCCGTGTTGTCAAATTGAAGCTCGTGGCCATCTTTCCTTGTCGAACTTGTACTATACCGGAAATGTCAAATAGTGGCTCGTGGCAATCTTTCCTTATCGAGCTTATATTATACTGGATGGGTCCCATTCAAGCTCGTGGCAATCTCTAATCTACCAGCAAGTATTATTCCCGCGGGGTCAAATTCAAGCTCGTGGCAATCTTTCCTTATCGAGCTTATATTATACTAGAAGGGTCAAATACAGGTTCGTGGCAATCTCTCCTTATCGAGCTTATATTATACCGGAAATGTCAAATAGAGGCTCGTGGCAATCTCTAAACTACCAGCTAGTATTATTCCTGCGGGGTCAAATCCAAGCTCGTGGCAATCTCTAATCTACCAGCAAGTATTATTCCCGCGAGGTCAAATTAAAGCTCGTGGCAATCTCTCCTTATTGAGCTTATATTATACCGGAAGGGTCAAATAGAGGTTCGTGGCAGTCTCTCCTTATCGAGCTTATATTATACCGGAAGGGTCAAATAGAGGCTCGTGGCAATCTCTACACTACCAGCTAGTATTATTTCCGGAGGGTCAAATAGAAGCTCGTGGCAATCTCTCGTTATCGAGCTTATATTATACCGGAAGGGTCAAATAAAGGCTCGTGGCAATCTCTACACTACCAGCTAGTATTATTCCCGTAGGGTCAAATAGAGGCTCGTGGCAATCTCTCAACTACCAGCTAGTATTCTTCCCGCGGGGTCAAATTCAAGCTTGTGGCAATCTTTCCTTATCGAGCTTGTACTATACCGGAATGGTCCAAGTCAAGGTCGTGGCAATCTCTACACTACCAGCTGAGGATGCCGTTTTTAGGAAACCGGTTGAAAACGGAAACCGGTCACGGTTTTACCCACTTCCTCAAAACCGGTCATGCGTTTTTATTAGCTGTGAAAACCGAAAACGAAACCGTGACCGTTTTTAACCGAAAACCGAAAACGAAACCGGGGTTTTAATTTTCCCTGAATGTTAAGGTGCTAATTCATTTACGAGACAATGCGACATTCAAATCTGATAGCTGCAATGCACCATTAGAAATTTCAATATTAATTAAAGTTTTAAAAGTAGTTTAAATACTAAACGTACAAAAAATT
>JAANSN010005388.1:0-12571 GCA_036850665.1 Dicranocentrus wangi | reverse complement strand
TAAATTGAAATGTATGTAACTTATTCACCCCTGAAACGTGTATGAATCCTTTTTCGCACGAGGCACGACTTTATAGGTGATATTTGTAAGATATTTATTGGAGTTATAAAAGTTTTAGTGAGGACGTGATTCTGGCCACACGGATCATGTAGGCATCACCTCAGCCAGCCAGCTACCTACTTACACAAGGCAGAAAAGAATCTCACGGACGGATAGCATTTTTTGTTGGGAGAGCCTACTATGCAGCATATAGAAGCATGCAAACACATGAACATGATGAATGACATGATTCAGGTGGTGTCACAAGAGTAATGGCTAGTGTGACAAGGGGAATCTTTTGAAAAGAGTAAAAACTTGCTTGACCAGCCCTGTTCTTATGCATTTTGAGGCTCCAAACTGAACTTATTAAACTTATGAATCTGTAAAAATATTGCAATTTTTAAGGGTAAGCATAACATGCGACATTTCGAAATCTGCAGAATTCATCTAAAGTGCATTCTGGGGGAAAGTGCATTTTGGCCACACATCCGTCACGACGGATTAAAAAATCACTTTTCCTTTCATCTCCTTTTTGAATCACGTGGACGAGAAATTACCACTATCATGCATGTATCAAAATGTTTATATGATTTTTATAGCTAGTTACCTCCGCTTCCCCAGCCGCCATATCTGTAAAAATATTGCAATTTTTAAGGGTAAGCATAACATGCTACATTTCGAAATCTGCAGAAGTGCATTCTGGGGGAAAGTGCATTTTGGCCACACATCCGTCACGACGGATTAAAAAATCACTTTTCCTTTCATCCCCTTTTTGAATCACGTGGACGAGAAATTACCACTATCATGCATGTATCAAAATGTTTATATGATTTTTATAGCTAGTTACCTCCGCTTCCCCAGCCGCCACCGCCACCGCCCTTTCCCCCGCCGCCACCACCACCTCCATCAGAAACTTTAATTATGACAATCTTTCCACTTTGGACGCCTCCCCATCCACCTCCTCCACTGCCGCCGCCTCCATAGCCACCACCACCACCTCCAAATCCACCTCCGCCGCCTCCATACCCCCCTCCTCCCCCGCCATACCCTCCTCCTCCTCCTCCACCACCGCCCCAACCCCCGCCCCCTCCGCCTCCTCCTTTCCCACCTCCACCACCTTTTCCACCGCCCCCACCACCTCCCTTTTTACCCTTTAAAGCTTTCTTTAGCTTCTGGAGAAACCCTGCTTCACATTCTGATGGAAGGAGAGTGGCAACAATGACTGTTACCACCGACAGATACACGATTGTCTAAATCGGCAAGGATTGGCAAACAAAACAGGCATTGAAACTCAATTATTTCGCTGCATATTTCTGAAAATAATTTTTGAGCATCTCCGACAATGACCAAATATATTCGACTTACCTTTTTCCGGGCTAACATGGCTCCACTCTCGAGTCGAGTGCCTGTCAATTTGTGTCAATCTTAAAAATATTCCGTCAGGCTCAACATGGGGCAAGACGAAATTAATGAGGACGAAAATATAGTTCTTCACAAACTTTACACACCAGCAACAGCAAACAGCACTCCCTTAATTCTTCTTGTCCTTCCGCATTCACGCACAAAAACGACAATCCAACAAACAACAAAACGAGCACCACCACCACAACAAGCACCAGAGACACCACTCTCCTGTTTATCAGCCCGTCGTATGGTTTACTGATTTACAGAGACTGAAGCGGAAACTGGTCAGCGGAATGGGGTGTCCACTTTTTGTGCTCAAAAAAGCCTTTCACTTTCATTCGTCGTCGTCGTCAACAAAAAAGGCAAAAGAAGAAGAAAAAAGAGCAGTAGAAGCAACGGCAATACGGCAATAATAATATGCACCCTCCACCACCAGTCAAAAGTCTCAATGTTTCCCTTTTATTATGATGCACTCTTGTGTCCCTATCCTCTAGGGATGGAGTCCTGAGTAAGATTGTGAAGTTGAGTAAAGTGCAAACAGGGTTTATATAGAGGGCTTTTCTTTTCACTGCTAATGATGTTCTTTTTGGATCGCAAACATTGCACACACACACACACACACACACACACAGTGTCTGAACACTCTGAATGCATTTAGCTACACATGTGGTGGTGATGCCACCTAAAGATTATTCGATTATTGAGGAGTCCGCGACAAAGATGACGAGTGTTGTTGTAACTTCTTCTTCTTCTTCATCGTTGAAAAAAGTAATCATGGTGCGTTACGTATGATGCGCATATACACTTTGTCAGTTTGTGTGGGTAATATACGCGTAAATTAAATGAAAAATTGTAACAATGAGAAGCGAATCTTTGTTTCCTCTTTTTTCGCCTATTGAGAAGAAAAGCACCAACGCTTGTATGGCATATATGGCTGCATGAGAATGGGATGACGGTAAATGGAGGGATTGCTACACATTAGTTGCTTTTATTTTGTGTATTTTGCCGCAGAAAAGGTGGAAGAACAACATGGAATCATGGTTATTAAATGAATTATATCATGTGTGAGTGTGTGCACAGTTAAAACATATATGGTGTGCATTTATTTCCTTTCATTCATATTACAAGTAATAATAAGAAGCAATAAAAATGTGGAGGTAAGTAAAGTAAATGGAGTATCTTTCTTTGACTTGTTAAACTGCTTTTCCTCCTCCTGTGAGACTTGAGAGTGCGTAAAAAACTCGCAACATAAGGAATACTTGAATAACATAATATATACTTATATGAAGTAGGCGATAAATATGCATGAATTGACCTGGCCATTTAATTTAGCTGCGTTGATTAGTGGATTAGGTTAGGACAATGAAAAGGCTGTGGCTTTGGATTTTAACAGAAACGCACACAGGAATTCTAATGTAGTTGAGTTGAGGGTTTATACAATTTTTTTTACTAAAAAATCTGCTACTGTAGAATGTAAAATAATACGTGGATAGGATAATCAAAAGGACTCGGGCTCTCGGAGAATCTCAAGTATCTTGTCCTAGGCTTTTCGAGCTGTCGCGTCGTCGAGAGGTAGGCGGAATAATAATGTTTTGATTTATACGATTTCTAAAAACAATGTTCGGGGATTGGTGCTTATTGCAGGAGGGAAAATGAATTATGTGCACATTTGAACATAAATGTGTACTTATATTGCAATACATTGCTTTAGAAGGAAAGTGATCATAATCATCAGGAAACCAAATTGTCTGATGATGCACTTTTGCTCGGTTGTAAAAATGTAAAAGTTTTTAGTGTACACACACATACTAATTTAGGGTAGGATCTTTTGGTGCATGCAATCCCATTGGGAAATAATCCACATCTTGACATGTTTTGACCACACAAGGAGACGAGTGTTCCATATATTTCCAGATTATTATGCAATTCATTTCATTTCAAGCTCATTCTAACCCGCCGACAGACACAAATTGTATGCTTATTACGCGAACAATGCTTCATTCTTCATCACAAATATGCAAACAATTGGTATTTTTAGTATATACATCAGATGCGCATGACTAGTCTTCAAATCAATAAACAAAATTCAATTCAAATTTTGAAAGCATCAAATCATCCTCACATCACCATCAAATTGAATTCGGTGAATATATCCCCAACGCCATTTCCGTGTTCGTCCACAAAGCAAAGCTCATCTCACAAAAAAATCAATTTGTCATTAAGGACATTTTTCATATGGGATTTGAAATTGAAATATCAAAATAGGCATGTAAAGACTATTGGTTATTGCACGGCTTCGTACATGGCTTTTACATAATACTGTAAACTGAATGCACTAATAGTAAGTATGTCTCACATCTTCCCCTCTCCACATCATTATCCTTGGATAAACACGACATTTTTTCCTATTTTCTACGGTGTCAGCTTGTGTGTGTGATGATATAATGTAAATTACGTGAACAAAACCATTGAGTCCTCGCAAATAGGTAGTAGTTTTATAATTTATGTGATGAGTGGATGACACATTTTTTGTAAAAAGATTTTTGTGCAGGTGAAGGTGCCTATTTTGCTATCCAAAGATTACGCAACTCCCATTCTGCCCATTTTCCATTCCCCCGTCTTTTCTTCCCTTCTTTTTCCATCTGTGTTTTGTCTGTGAGGTGAGGACTGTGAGGAGAAGAGACGTGCTAACACAAAAAGGAAACATCTCCAATAAGAAATCCACTAACAAATGGGGTTCACTAACAATACTCACTTTTTTTTATATTAAAAGTCGTCGTTGTTGTCGTATTTGCGATTACTTTTTAAAGTGTACACACACAACAATTTTCTGATAGTTTTCTGATTTGTATCTGCGTAGTAAATGACTACCTAGAGTTAATCCATTTTGCAGGTTGAATCCACGATGACAAAAAAAATTGTTCTGCCATCATCATGGCTCATCCTTCAACAAACTTTCTGAGAATTTTAAAATCATAAATATTACAACAATCATTGTAATCATTCTGGTCCACTTATGACAACTTTGCTACCACTTCTAGGAGCTCCTCTTCCTTTTATATAAATTTAAAATTAAAAGAATTCACATTTTCCTTATTCACTTCCTAGCCGAATCGAAATATTGCAAAAAAAAAGTCGAGGCGGTAGTGGGGTTGCAGGTATTTTTGAAAAAGAAGAAGAAAGTGATGTCGGAGGGGTTGAGAACGGGCAATACTGCTTTTTTTGCTATTTGCTATACTACTACTGCTCACAAAGCGCCGTAATTATTGTAATCATCCACTCTACTAATAATGTTTTATTGGGCTTAATGAGCATGATGAGGATATTCCCAGTATTGTCGCTGCTGATTGTGCCAATGGCAAACGGAAAAGGATTGTATACTAGTGCAGAGAAAATATATGCATTTGAGTCACTGCTCCCAGCATTTTTTTTTGCAGTTTCGGATAAAAAAGTGAATAAAGCGTTTGCTTCTATAGTTTGTCATCAACTGCGCGAAATGTACTCATTGTGCCCCTGGCAGATGCAACACGCAATACTCATTACTCATAAATTTCTATTCATAGCATTTATTTAAAATGGAGATCAAAAAGTGCATTTTATTATCACATTTTATATTATACAATCTTTTTTCGTAGTCACTTTTCAATCTATTTTTATTATTTTTTTATGTAGCATCGGCTACCGCTGTGATTGAGCCGGTAGCAAAAAAGAATATTTGCACCGATCCGCATCACACAAAAAACAAAATTTAAATTGTGGATCCCACATTGCGTTTTGTTGTCACATTCAGCACGGTTGCATCCGATTTAATGCATTGATTACGAAATCGAATGCATTTGGCCTGCAAAACACGACATGTGGTGGAAGAGTGAAACCGCTGTGATGGGATAGGATGATTCTGTCAGCGGTTTAGATTCGCACATTTTGTTTGCACCAGTTACAAGATCCAAGTCAGTGATAACTGGCGTTTATGAATATATCTGATTCTGACCGTAGCTGTAGGGGTGTAAGAGTTTGGCCGTTTTCTTTTTACAATGGTGATGATGGTGACGAGTTTGAAGAAAAGTGCAGTTTGCCTGGGGCATACAGTATTTTTGAGAGTTAAAGAGGTTAACAAGAGCAAGCATAATGCGGTATAGAGATATACAATGCAATGCGGATTCGCGAAGGAGTTTGTTGTTCTTGTAGGAACAAAACGGAAATGCATCATACAAGTTTACCATATCAAAATTTAATTTACACGTGGCTCCGGCTCGAGGCTGTGAATCGCTATATAAAATCATCGAAATTGTGTGGCTTGTTTGTTTTTTTCGCTAAATGTGTCATTGTGCGTGTATCGTATGACTACTTTGTTATGTATTTGGTTCGAAAACATAAAAATTTTAATACATTCGATACGTATTATTTTCTTACATGCGAAGCTACGCATCTCATTGATGATGATGCAACTTGGGGAAATGGGTGCCATTTGTCACTGTTGTTGTTGGTACACTCGGAACGGAACCATACCATAATGCACTTTTAACTCGAGTTTTTCTACGTTTCAATACAAATTACGAGATTATTACAACTTTTACTTTCTTGTCGATGATGGACGCGATATGGATGGATTTGAAAATTCTTTTTGGTTTTTTTTCCTTTTCCACAATTCATCAATGAAAGTGACACGCTGTCAATTACCATCTTCCGTTTCCTTTCAAAAATGTTATTTATATGAGGGATGAACAAAACGTTGACATGAAATGTTGGGTGCCCACTGCCCATTCATAAATCAATATAATAAAATAAAATAAGCTCTGCGGAATTAGTGGCTCTGCTTGGAAATTCACGATTTTGTTTCTATATTCATACCACGCCTAGCACGATGCTATTGTGATTGTAATAACCATATTTTACAACAGTTAATAATAATGGCTTTGCTTTTAATTACTTTCATTACAAGGCGACAACACCAGAAGCGCATTTTAATATGCATTTTAGCTACCTACTCAAATCAATCACTTGTAATGTCTCAATTAATCTATAAAAAATGAAAACAAGTGTGCAGCAGATTAGTAAAATGTGTGCTCGATCGACTGCACTTTACTTTCTTTCGTCAAATTTATTTAAAAATCGTATAGACATGGCTGGGAGCACTGAGCACAGACCGACCGATCGTTATGCATGCATACGCATGCCGCACCATACACGCCGTCAATTTTGCTATCGATAAATATAGGAATATTCTGGGGAAAACGAGAAATTGGTAAAGGTAAAACGTGAGGAAATTTGGGAGCTACCTAGAAATCTGGATGGCAGGTCTCTGATTTGAAATCATGTCCTGTTGTGTCCCACAGCCTCGGAGAAAATTGCATGAATTTCAAAATTTAGAAGGTCTAATAATAAATAATTTTATCGTCAGAACACTCCCTCCAACTTAAATAACTTAATCACTCGGACAAGGAAACTCCTATATCATCATTCATCAGACGTACCGATGAGAACAATTTGTAGCTGGGTTAAGAAATTCTCACGAGCAGTTGTCTCATCTTGCTTGAATTTATTATTGTCTTTCCATTTCATCATACATCGCCGTTAGGTGCTGCGCGTGTGCTGGGATGAAGATGGAATTTAATTAGGAGAAACAAATGGACGGTGGTAGTTAGTATTGAATTATTAAACGTGATCTATTATACGTGTACCATAAGGATTTCAAAAGAAGAGGATGATGAGCGGTGAGAAATCCGTCCGTTTTCACGTATACCTATATGAGATTTGTCAAGTTGTTTCGAGAATAGAGAGGAAGCATGATTTCACCCAATTTTTTAATCTTCTAACAAGTTAAATTAAGAGTAATCTACAATTTTTTATTTTTATGGTATCGTCAAGAAGCAAGGCTGTTTTTTTACAACACAATATCATCCTGTTGGGTTGTGAGACAGCATAGCACCTACTAATAATCTGTAACATTGTTATAGTCATTTACATTCATGTCAAGAGAGCCGTTTGCACACTTTTGCCTCAAGTTGTCACAAAAACTCGAATGATGAGCCAAAGAGTCCTCGTTGCATACAGAACAGGAGCAAATTAAACTGTCAAATGAATAATTACCTATGGTCATTTATTACATCAATGTAATTTACAAATAATGTATTGCTTCCCATTTGAGATATATCTTCTTTTTTGTTTTGGATACTTTCACGGTAAACAATAATATCTCCATTTATGTTTAATTCTTGGGCTGACAAGAGTGACACAGTAGCGAAGCGAGGTATTTGATGAAAGTATTTTTCAACTTTGAAAGTGCTATTGACTGTGTTCAATGATTGATCAATGGTATTAAAACAAAGTGAGTAATGTAAAACCCTGGCAGAGTGATCTGATTTGGTCGTTGACTCTCAATTTCTACATGTCAAAAACTAACCATGTATTGAAGCACGCTTTGTCTTTTGTCATATGAATGATATAAATTGTATCTGCCCCAATGAAGCCGACGCATAATCTATACTGTAGAAACGCGCAAATATGAAACAGTTGTAAACATCGAAAGTATAGTTTTTACTTTCGCAGTATATTTACCCATTCTGCCTCGAAAGTGCATCAATCAGCTTACGAAAACCATCCTTATGTAATAAAGCGAACAACTAATATCTCACTTTTTAAAAATTCATTAATTTCTTCAGCCCCGTTTTTTATCGTCACGTCGATCACAAACTCAATCATGGCTCACTTCCCACCAACAATTGTGTGTTTCGAAACGTTTGCCATCCTCAGAATGCGAGTGACACACTCAGGTGGACTCGAAAAAAACACTTATTATGACAGCAAATTATCATACCATTAGTCTTCCCAGGAAGAATCAAAAAGTCCCCTTCCACTGTCCACCATCATAATTTGACGCTCAGGAACATAGAAAAGAAAACGGAAGGGGAGGAAAATGTCCACTTTGCGTAACATGATGGCTATGCACGATGAGAAGAGCGGAAAAGAGTAATTTTTAGAACTGTCATCGTCATTATCGCCTTCGTAATAATTTTATCATAGTCTTATCATCAAACTCATCATATTCTCTTTTGACAAAATAGACTTTTTGAAGAAAAAAAAATGATTACGTGACATGATACAATGCATGCACACACACAAACACACACCAGTAAAGTCTCCTCATTCACCCACACTGTTGTGCCAAGCCAACGGTTATTGGGACCGCGTGCACCTCGCGTTTGCTTGTTGCATCTTCTTCAGTCTTATACAAATCTCATCAGCAGTCGTGAATTAATAAACAAGCGTCGCAGCAGTTTCATTTCAATCATCTCACTTTCAAAGGCTGAAGTTGTGTGAATCCCGTAGTACCTGAGAGTCTGAATTCAGGTTTTTTTTGTATAAAATGTGCACTATAGGGAGAGGAGAACACTATACATTGAGTTGAGACGTGTGCCGACTGCTCATCCAATAGAATAATCAACGGTAATTACTCTTTTTATCCTTTCTTTTTTCCGTAAAGGGGAACACAGGGGATATAGGATTTTAAAGGAGAGAAGTCAACGAAGAAATACTAAAAACCGTGACAAAAAAATGCGAGCTGACGGGCCGTATCAACGGGTGGCTATAAAGCAACTCAAAATAGGGCTTTTCTGGGGGAACCTGTAAACAAATACAATAGATTACATAACTACTATCGTCATTTATTCCTCTGCATTATAGACATTACATATATATACTCATCGAGTCTTAACGTTTTTGGGAATGATCTTCTTATGTCGGAGCGTGGAAGATTGCAAATTAGGGCAGAGAAAATAGAGTACCATCATTTATTTATTTGTATTTATTTGAGTAGTACTGTGTGTGAGTGAGGGATTTCAAAATTGATGAATTACTTATGTCCCTGTGATTACCAAACTTTGTTTTTGTCTAGGATTTTAAGTTACCGTACCATACATGCCGTATTTAACGCATTTGCATAATAACAATCGAGGGCAACGAACGAATCCGTTGGAGGGACTGTTTTGCAAGGGGACTTATCTCAGCGAGAGGGAGAGGTGTCAACGGTTCGTCAGAGTAGATGACTAGTATGGAGATTTGAAGCATGCTGGTGATGTCGCTTGTGAGTGACAATAAGAGTCATATTTTATAGAATAATGTATATAATATTATGGAGACGCGACAGGTGACAGGAAAAATCAAGGAAGGGATGCAGTATGCATCTTACCAATTTTTGAATAGAGAAATGACGACAGAAAAGCTTGGGAATTGACAGGGGATTTTGCAACAAACCCTCTTTATTTTGACATTACACGGATTAACTTTTATTTGAAACTTGAAACTCATCATCGTTGTCAACTAGAATGATGAGCGACAGTACTAAGAATTTCAACAGCGTCTCGTCAGCGTGATTTGGTTCATACGTACAGGTGATTTGTGGGTGACACATTTTGAAGCGTTGCTTAACCGAGAGGCTTGGGGTGCGTGCGGAAGGTGGCTGATTTAATAGGGAAGTTGGCAAATTCATTGCAAATTATATTATAATGCGTTTTATACAATTCACCCTAAACCATCCGTATGTATATGTGTGTACATGGTACATATCTTTATGTGAAAAAAACATAAAGTTTTGAGTATGCAAATATAATAAAATATGTAAATGCAAGGTAACGATTACCACGAGCGATGTACTGTATGAAAGGAAATCGCATGTTGAGGAACAATATCTATATTTTAGTCCCGGAATTTTGTTGCTTATCCTTGATAATCGTAATATACACATGGTTCGAGGTCCCCTAATAGGTAAATGCCAATTTTAAAACGTGAATTGGATTATTGGATAGCTATCATAACTAAATAGGGAAGTAGTGCAGGGTCATTCAGTAAACACGGTAGTATCGTCAAATTGAACAACTTTTTTATTTCACAGTAAACATAAACATGTTTGTATTTATAAACTTATCAATTAATCAAGTGGCCATGCGCTTATCATATTCATATTATGGAGTTTCGATGTCATAATTATTCCATTTTCTAAGAAACACGAAAGTGCAAAATATTTGAATAGTACAATCAGTATAACCAAAGCATAAATGCCGAAAATGATTTATTGCTACAATGCAGTGTCCAATCTATTTACTAACCTCCTAATTAACTGCAACCGGCCATCGCAGAAACAAGAACACATAATCTGACATCATGCATCATGCTCATCAAGAGCTTTCCAATTGCCATTGTCGCGTGAACCTTGTGTGCGCTGATTGCTGAAATGCCGAAAACTAACAACTTGTAAAAATGGTTTGTATATACATATTACCTACGTGGTAATTACACGACATGGACTAACGCGAAATCCGGCAGATAAACGCTTTGAGCTTGTTCTGAGCTGCTTTGCTTTGGAACAATTACAAAATGTTTGTGCTATCTAAATTCCTGGAATAAACCACGGCATTACTGTTATCTTCTGAGTACTTCGTGTTTGCTAAATACATTGACACTACGCATGCATTTTCAGCAAGGTATCATGCTTGTTGCACAATTATACACTTAGAATTTAAATTACGCCGACCTAAGGATGAGTCTGATTATGATATTAAGTGACTAATGTAAGTATATTCCTGTGGATTATAATAAAATTTGGCTGATAACAAAAAATGACATCACATATATATATCATGCATTTTCAGCATCATGCTTGTTGCACAATTATACACTTAGAATTTAAATTACGCCGACCTAAGGATGAGTCTGATTATGATATTAAGTGACTAATGTAAGTATATTCCTGTGGATTATAATAAGGCTGATAACAAAAAATGACATCACATATATATATTCCCTGCTAAAACCAATTTGATCTTGTTCGTACGCGTGCTCTCAGTTTCGTTGCAAGTGCCAACTGAAATTGCTAGCTTCTTTTTAAAGATAAAAATGGAGTTCTTTTATTTCTCTTTGATTTTCTTCACATTGCATTCTCTTTTAAATTTTAGCAATGGCCAGTTCACAGAAGAAGATCTTATTGTTGAGGCTGGAGATTTGGGAAAGATTGCAGGAGTAAACACCTCCACTCTAGCATATACGCCGAGGCAATATATTGCATTCCGGGGGATAAAATATGGTAACGCCCCATTGGGAGAAGCGAGATTTCGGGTACGTGTCCGCATGCAGTGTTCATCTTAATTCAATAAGATCCCGACTTTCTTAAATTGAACTGAACTTTCTTAATTTTTTAACAAATGCAGCCATCAACCCGGTTCACAGGTAAATTAAATGAGACCGGAGATACGTTCAATGCGTATGCGGCTGGCTCTCCATGTATGCAACCTCCTGTTATCCAATACCCACGGCCAACGTCCGAAGACTGTTTGTACCTAAATGTGTACATTCCCAAGGTATTTAAAACAGAAAAATGTCTAAGAGGCAGTGCCTTCAATTTTAGAGATTCCAACATGCATTTCTTTATATAAATAAATAGCCTTATAGTGGAAATACGAGCGACCTACTCCCCGTCATTTTCTTTATTCACGGCGGCTCCTTTACCGTGGGGGAAAGCGATTTACTGTATAATGGAAACAGATTACTGAACCGGGACGTTGTTCTCGTTTCATTTAACTACCGTCTTGGAGTCCTTGGCTTCTATTCCTTGGGAACTGAAGAAGTTCCCGGAAACGCAGCCATGTATGACATGGTGAACGCTTTGAAGTGGACAAACGAGTATATCCAATATTTTGGAGGAGATCCCAACAGAATCACAATCGCAGGTAGGTAACGTAGATAACGTGTGAAATAGCCCAAATAATATTCAATAAATATATTAAAGGGGAGGATTTTCAATTTAAGGTCAGAGTGCGGGATCAGCTGCAGTGACACATTTGCTGGTGAGTCCTTTAGCACGAGGTTTGTTTCAGAGTGCAATAGGTGCTAGCGGTACATCGTTGGCCGCGTGGGCCACAACGGAAGACCCTATGCGTGGTTCTCTAGCCATAGCAGCAGCGGTGCAATGTTATAATGCAACCTCGGGATATCCAGATGAAGCAATGCTTCAAAGTATAGGTGCCTGCATGCGGAGAGTACCATCGTTCTCGCTTATGTTGGCTCTTTTCAACTATCAGGTTGGTTTAGTGTAGCTTAAATAGTTTCATAATTTTAGTGAAATCACTTTAGCCAC